>CM056058.1:105993782-106160768 GCA_029574335.1 Rana kukunoris
TTTCCCTTTTTGACTACATAACACCATGCCTCCCTATGGAGACGAGGACAGAGGGAGGTGTTCTTTAACACCGTGGAAGAAATCTGGGCAGGGCTGACAACACTGTGTGGGAATTGTGTTGTCAGCTCAAAGAGGGAGTTGGGTGTACCTTGAATTTGATAGCATATCAACAGGTATTTACCTGTAGTTGCATCATTTTTAACCACTTGCTTACTGGGCACATATACCCCCTTCCTGCCCAGGTGAAATATCAGCGTTCGGCACTGCGTCGCTATAACTGACAATTGCGCGGTCGTGTGACGTGGCTCCCAAACAAAATTGACGTCCCTTTTGGTGTTATTTGATTACCTTTGCGGTTTTTATTTTTTGCGCTATAAAACAAAAAAGGAGTGACAATTTTGAAAAAATATATATATATATTTTTTATTTTTTTGCTATAATACATTTTCCAATTTAAAAAAAAAATAAATACAATTTTTTCTCAGTTTAGGCCAATACATATTCTTCTACATATTTTTGGTAAAAAAAAAAAAAAATCGCAACAAGCGTATAGTGATTGGTTTGCGCAAATGTTATAGTGGCTACAAAATAGGGGATAGAATTCTGACATTTTATTTTATTTTATATTTTTTACTAGTAATGGCAGTTATCTGCAATTTTTGTCAAGACTGCGATATTGCGGCAGACACATCGGACACTTTTGACACATTTTTGGGACCATTCACATTTATACAGCGAACAGTGCTATAAATATGCACTGATTACTGTATAAATGTCACTGGCAGGGAAGGGGTTGACACCAGGGGGCGAGGAAGGGGTTAAATGTGTATCCTGCATAGTGTTTCTAGCTGTGGGGGGAGGGGACTGACTGGGGGAGGTGAAAGATGGTGTGTCCCTATGTACAAGGGACACAGCATAGGTCTCCTCTCACTGACAGGACGTGGAGCTCTATGTTTACTCTTTTTGTCTAGAGGAAAAGAGATTTCATCTCCAAATACGGAAAGGTTTCTTCACAGTAAGGGTCCTTTCACACGGAGCGGACCGTTTTTCGGTCCGCTCCGCGTGTCCGTCAGCTCAGCGGGGGGGTCTCCGCTCAGCTGTCGGCAGACGGGGCGGTCCCCGCACACTGTGCAGGGACCGCCCTGTCACTCCTCCGCTCTCCTATGGGGAGTCGGATGGAAACGGACCGTCTGTCCGTTTGCATCCGATCCGTTTGGCCGGACGGAAGAAAAATAGGGCATTCTTCCGTCCGCAAAAACGGATGCGGATCTAGCGGACGTTAGCGGATGCATCATCCGCTAACGGATCCGCTCCCATAGGGGTTCATTACAAGTCCGTAAACGGACTTGTAATGAACGGACGAGCGGAGAGGACGTGTGAAAGGACCCTAAGAGCTGTGAAAATGTGTAACAGATTACCTCCAGAGGTGTTTCTGGCCCGCTCAGTAAATTGCTTTAAGAAAGACCTGGATACGTCCAGATACTTCCCTAAATTCATAATATAACTGGGTACTAACATTTTTCAGGTAACGTTGATCCGGGGAACATCCGATTGCCTCTCGGGGGATCAGGAAGGATTTTTTTTCCTGCTGTAGCAAATTGGATCATGCTGTGCTGGGCTTTTTCGCCTTCCTCTGGATCAGCTGTGGGTGTAGAATTGGGTATATGGGATTGTATGATATTATTATTTTATTTTACTTTATTTTTTTATGGTTGAACTGGATGGACTTGTGTCTTTTTTCAATCTAAATACGTAACTATGTAACTTCTCAGGATTCCAGTGCCCTGAAGTTGGCTTACACTGAGTGAACTTTGGCCGGTTCCTGTTGAACTGGCCAAAATCTGCTTTGTGGGTGGCTCGACTTTCAAAGATATAAAACACCATAAAACGGATACACTGTACATTGAAGGGCACATGCATTAATGTGAGGGCATAGGTGTAAATAAAGCCTATAAAAATGTCACCATGAAAACTATCAAGAAATATAGATACATTGATTAAAGGGATAAAGTGTTACTAAACCCAGGACCCTGCATTCACTATATCTGGTCTCCCACAGTACACAGAACATGGAAATGCAATTATTTTATTAAAGGAACACTAAAGGTTCGTTTTTTATTAGATCAATTGATTGCTGTATGCTAGAGCATTTAAATATCACTTACCTCGTTTTTCCTTTTGAAAATGCCATTTCCTGTCTCTCCTCTTCTTGCTTTCCACCAGCACCTGCATGGTGGAAAGCAGAATGTGCTCACCCCCTCCCTATGACTACAGCCCTGTGTGAAGATGCTCTCTTATCCCTCACAGGCATGGAGGCTAAGCCTAATGGGAACTGTAGTTCCCATTAGGCCGTGATGCAGCAAGAATGAACGCGCGCTGCAAACCAGGAAGTCGGTGAGAATAATGATTCAGGAGTGAAGGAGGTGAATAAAATGGCTCGATTTCAACAGGTTTTAAACTAGTTTTAATGCAAAACATTACTTTCTACTTTATCAGCTACTGTCAGACTTTAATTTAAGAGGAAAATATTTTTGTCTTTACAAACCCTTTAAGATAGTAACTATAAACTGCGAAACACTTTTTCTTATCAGCAGTATATAGCAGTCTTGTGACTTCTATCAGTGTCTGGCCAAGCACTGGCTAAAGCTTGTAGGAGTTTTCATTCACTTCGGACTGTCCTATGAGGCCTGCAGGAACCCTGACCCTCTGTCTGGACAGCGCTAATTGGCCCTGTGTCGATCACATGTGCCCCCTTCAAAAAAAAAAAAACCTTTAGCAATACACACCAAACTGAGCATGTGCAGATTAGCTTATAGGGCTCTGTACTATCAGCAGATGGACTGAGGACTTTGGAAGAAGGGGAGGATCACAAAAGACAGTATCAAACATCCTTTTTACACAATGCGGAGGATAAACTCCTTAGGTTCCACAGCGAGTATAACAAGCATGCTTTACTGCATATACAGACTGATTTTACTGTTGTGGGTTTAGTAACACTTTAACCAATACTGGCGAGTCTCAATATGTACAGAACATCAGCAAGCAAAGATAAGCAGCAAATATTGGCAATATAATAAAAGGATTTTAGACTACTGTATTGCGGTAATGTGCATATCACAGCATGCGCCAACGCACATTACATGCATTGCTGTATTGTAGCGCCAGTCTTGATTGGCACCCCAACACACATGCATTAAAGCTGACTGCAACACATGACAAGACACCATAGTTGTTTTTGTCATATGTCCAAATTTCGGGACAATTTGGGGCATCGGCAGCCCAGTATTTTCCCGATACCGATACTGAGCATTTGCGCAAGTAATTGTACTCGCGCAAATGCTCCCGATGCCTAATCTGGATACTTTTTTTTTTTTTCTGAGTGGGGGCGAAGAGCAGGCGGAGAGGGGGCGGGAAGCGATCAGAGAGGAGACCGAGAGGAGACTGAGGGGGCAGCCAGGAAGGCGGAGTGGAGGCACAGAAGAAGGCAGAGAGGAGGCAGAGAAGAAGTCGGAGAGAGGGCGGAGAGCAGAGCAGTCCTCAGGTATGTATACCATGACACTGGAGGAGAGCTGCTGCCGCCGTCTAACTGTTCGGCGCTCAGGCCAGGGAACATAACAGCTTTCATTTGAAAAGCTGCGTGTTCCCCAACGCACGTTGTCATGGCCCCTCCCCCTTGTCGGGCACATTGATAGACAGATCACCCATCCCAGGATTGGACGGGTGATCAGTCTATCAACGTGCCCGACAAGGGGGAGGGGCCATGACGACATGCGTTGGGGAACACGCAGCTATTCAAATGAAAGCTGTTATGTTCCCTGGCCTGAGCGCCGAACAGTTAGACAGCGGAGGGAGACCAACACATGCCTGCATATGGGGGGAGACATGGCTGCATATGGGGGGGAGACATGGCTGCATATGGGGGGGAGACATGGCTGCATATGGGGGGGAGACATGGCTGCATATGGGGGGGAGACATGGCGGCATATGGGGGGGAGACATGGCTGCATATGGGGGGGAGACATGGCTGCATATGGGGGGAGACATGGCTGCATATGGGGGGGGAGACATGGCTGCATATGGGGGGGAGACATGCCTGCATATGGGGGGGGAGACATGGCTGCATATGGGGGGGAGACATGCCTGCATATGGGGGGAGACATGCCTGCATATGGGGGGAGACATGGCTGCATATGGGGGGGGGCATGGCTGCATATGGGGGGGGACATGGCTGCATATGGGGGAGGGGACATGGCTGCATATGGGGGAGGGGACATGGCTGCATATGTGGGGACACATGGCTGCATATAAAAAAAAGTATCGGAATTCGGTATCGGCGAGTACATGAAAAAAAGTATCGGTACGTGTACTCGGTCCTAAAAAAGTGGTATCGGGACAACCCTAATTTTCAGTATAACAAAAATGTAAATTAAAGCGCTACACCTAAAAGGTTCAGAAATGCTTTATTCCAATAAAAGTTACCAGAGCCGCTAATGTTTTTAGGGGTTCCAAACATGTTCCTTTCAGATTAAACACTGTGTGAATGGACTAGAAGTGGACTGGACCTTTAATGGTATTTTTCCAGTGTGATTACAGGCACAGGTCTTGTCAGCAGCTGGTTTGGTAGTCATTATTTCCCTTGGCTGCCTTAACATGACATTAATGTACCACAAAAAAGGAAAAAGAACTCTAAATAGCTGCTAGATAGTGGAGTTCCACTTTAAGTAAATTTAAAGTGACAGCCATAATAGAAAAAAGAGAGCTGTACGCTCGGAGACACCACAAAGCTCGTCTCCTGATTCCACTCTACCCCCTCATTCCTCCCCCGGCTTCATTAATCAATGGCGCTGTATCCAATCATTATGTATTACTTGCCTCTCTTACCTTCAATCCTGCCATTGTTTTAGCGTGTATTGAGGTCTATCCAGCTACTGAAATGTAATCTAATTCTTTCCATTGTGTCTTTGCAATTTAGACAGGTTTTTTTCTTAGGTGGTGACCTGAATGATGTTTTGGAAGCAATTTCGAAGGGAGGGTGAGTTTAGCGTGGATACGAATTTAAGAGACAAGAACGCCTTTTCAGAGGTCCAAATGTGCTTTCTTATCTGGAAGTAATTCCTGTTTTACAAGGAACCTCCTCATTAAGACATCTTTCGGGTTCACTTATATGAATCTAATTGGTCTCAAACATCCTAAAATCACTTAAAACTTTGTGACTGCGGCTAAATAATGCGATTTAAGAAAAGTGCGAGCCTGTCAGCCCCTTAATCAGTGAGGTAATTATTAAGCTATTTAGGCCCAGCTGCTTCTGATTGTGTGTGTTTCCTAGATGACATGAAAAGCTTCTGTATTCTTTCACACTTGTCATCAGATGTTGAGGTGTATGTATACAAACTGGAGGGGGGAAAAAAAGCCACTGTTGCCCATGGCGACCAATTCGATCTTAACTTTCATTGATAACTGCCCATCAAAAGATGATGACGATATGTGGTTACTATCAGCAACAAAGTCACTCTTATCCTGCGTACACACGACCATTTTTAATGGTCTAGAAAAAAATATGTTTTTTTCAACCGATTCCTGTCAAGCCTGCCTTGCCTACACACAAAAAAAAAAGATCTAGCAAAGCGCGGTGACGTACAACACGTACGGCGGCACTATAAAAGGGGAAATTCCACTCAGATGGTGCCACCCTTTGGGCCGATTTTGCGTTAGTAAAAGTTTGGTGAGAGACGATTTGTGCTTTTCAGTCCATTACAGCGTGAAGAATGTGCTATCTCCATTACAAATGCTAGTTTTACCAGAACGAGCACTCCCGTCTCATAACTTGCTTCTGAGCATGTGCGTTTTTTTCACGTCGTTAAAGCCTACACACAACCGTTTTTCACGAATTGAAAAAATAGAGCATGTTCTAAATTTTTAATGCCCATTTTTCACGTCATGAAAAATGCTATGGAGCCTACACACGATCGTTTTTCATGACATAAAAAAAAAAAAAAAATTTAACGTCATGAAAAACGTTCGTGTGTACACAGCATTAGTTACTATATGAAGATTCTTGGGCTTTCTAGGAGGAAGCAGTATGGTTAAAAACGAAGCATGACTTAGGCTAAGAAAAAAAACTGTCTATAAATATGTTCTTTTACACATACAGTATCTCACAAAAGTGAGTACACCCCTCACACTCACATGTGTTTGCGTGCCCAAAGAGAGGGCTCTGCGTGCCAGTCGTGGCACATGTGTCATAGCTTTACTATCACTGGCCTAGACTATAAGAAGATTGCCAAGACCCTGAAACTGAGCTACAGCACGGTTGCCAAGACCATAGAGCAGTTTAACAGGACAGGTTCCACTCAGAACAGAACAAGACAAGTAAAAATGCGCAAGAGAACACAATGCCTTAGGTATCAAATCAGCATGTACATATGTGGGGACTGGGCAAAGTCAATGACTGGTAGTTTAGCATAAGCTAACAGTAAGTCTGTGATTGTTAGTATGTGGGTACATACATCCATACAGGGCTGCCATCAGAGGGGAACAGAGACCAATTCTAGAAAAAAAGGCAAGGAGAGAGGCGCCTCTGGGTGTAGTAGATTAAAAACAATTTAACACTCACATTTAAGTAGTGACAGGTAAGCATGTAAAAGTAGTTGTTTCCTTGGAGTGGTGAGCTGTCATCTGTTTGGGGTTTCTTCTGCAGTCTGTAGAAGCGCTGTGCAGGGAGGACACTATTTCATCATAAGGCGATGGAAGTCGGCTGTGATGTGCAGTCCTCTACCTGAGGCTTAGATCGTAGGATGGAGAGCAGACCCGGGGGCGATGACGTCACCAGAATGCGACGCGTTTACGAGTTTTCAGCAGCGAATGGGCTGGCTGCTGCACTCCTTTTTCCACTCAGAATAGGCCTCGCCATGGTCGACCAAAGAGATTGAGTGCATGTGCTCAGCGTCATATCCAGAGCACTGCATCAATTTGGTCTGCATGGCTGTTGTCCCAGAAGGAAGCCTCTTTTAAAGATGATCCACAAGATAGTCCGCAAAGAGTTTGCTGAAGACAAGCAGACTAAGGACATGGATTACTGAAACCATGTCCTGGGGTCTAATGAGACCCACATAAACCTATTTGGTTCAGATATGTCAATCGTGTGTGGTGGCAACCAGGTGAGGAGTACAAGTGTGTCTTGCCTACAATTAAGCATGGTGGTTGGAGTGTTATTGTCTGGGGCTGCATGAGTGCTGCCCGGGACTGGGAAGCTACAGTTTATTAAGGGAACTATGAATGCCAACATGTACTGTGACATACTGAAGCAGAGAATTATGCCCTCATCCCCTCCCTTCGTAGACTGGGCCACAGAGCAGTATTCCAACATGATAATGACCCCAAACACACCTTCAAGACAACCACTGCCTTGCTAAAGAAGCTGAGGGTAAAGGTGATGGACTGGCCAAGCATTTCTCCAGACCTAAACCCTATTAAGCATCTGTGGGGCATCCTCAAATGGAAGGTGGAGGAGCGCAATTTGCGGTCTCTAACATCCACCAGCTCTGTGATGTCATCATGGAGGAATGGAAGAGGACTCCAATGGCAACCTGTGAAGCTCTGGTAAACTTCATGGCCAAGAGGGTTAAGACAGTGGTGGAAAATAATGGTGACCACACAAAATATTGAGACTTTGGTCCATATTTGGAAATTTTCACTTAGGGTTGTACTAGCATTACAGGTCCCAGAAGGCTGTGGAACCATTGACTAAGCACATGATGGCACTGGGAACCCGGTGACTGTTGAATCAAATTGAGTGAGGACGATGCTGGACTCCTAGACAGGTTGGTGTCCTTTTATTAAACTTCAGCAGCTACAGTATTTGTAGTATGTGACTTTTAGGCTGGGTTCACACTTGTGCCGTGTGTATTTCAGCTCTTTTATCTCTGCAGATAGATAAGGGAAGTGTTCAGCAGATTAGCTCAGTTTTTGCTGTGAATTTGGAGACCTGGGAGAAGTTCCGAGTGAGAGGAGAGTGGGGGAGAAGTGTATTGAGCTGAATGACAGATATTCCTGAAGAGAACTGAACACATCTGCGAATCAGCTGCGTACCCATAGAAGATAATGGGACTGAATTCGCACCTGAGCCGCACCGCAAGGCCTCCACAACGCATACGGATTTCCGGCAATGCGCAGTGCGAATGCATCGCACATATGTGAACCAGCCTCATTGAAAACAATGTATTTAGAAATGTTCTGCGTTTTGGATGCGGTTGAAACCGCAACCAATTCGCATAGGTGTGAACCCAGCCTAAATGTTTTTTTGTTTTTTTTTCAGACTGGAGAACCATAACTGCAGCAAAAAAAAAGTAGGTATCCTGCCTTACTAGATGAAGCTGTGTTGTGTGACACAGTTGTGTAAATCTTGAAACTAGGTGGACAAAAATACAATTCTTTAGGCAGGTAAGAAAACAACTTTATATATATTTAATGTATGTGTTTAGCTGTTTGCCTTGAGTTTAGCTTTAAAGGAAACCTGTATTGAGGAAGCATAGAAGCTGCCGCTGCTGGTCTTTGGAAAATGTTAGTTCCCAGTGTGTTATTGTGCTCCATTGGCTATCATTATTTCTGATTTACCTGGAGCAAGCATGCAGATGAGAAGTGTTGACCTTCTTCTGACTTTACTGGTCAATAGATCAGAATGTACTGAGGTCATAGAAGAGCATATTCTCAGGGTGAATAGCAATGGCATTCTTCTGGTTACTCTCAGCACAGATTTTCTGTGTATTATATTACCACATATAGAAATCCAGTTGTTATAACAAATGGTCTCAAATGTAGATGAGTATCGTAACGTGATACTCAATGATCTTAGCATCCTGCCACTGACCACTAATGTAAGGCGATATTTTACCACGGACCACCAATGTAGGGGGGGGGCACTTTACCACTGCCTACTAATAAAATGCGGCCCTTTAGCCCTATTTACCAAAGTAAAAGGGGACCCGTCCATTGACCACCAATATAATAGGATACATTTTCCACTGACTGCTAATGTAGGAGGGCATGCTAACCCTAACCGCCATTTTAGAGGACCTTACCACTGACCAAAAATGTAAGGGGTACCTTATCACTAATCACGAATGTAAGAAGGCATTTTACCACTGACCACCAATGTAGGGAGGGCACTAATGTAAGGGAGCAAAGAGGGAATGGAGGAGTATGGGATTATTGTGGTGTCAAAAATAGGAACCAAACACAATAGATATATAAAAATAAAAAAGATTTATTAGTTACATAAAAGGTAAAAAATTGGTTCAAACATCAAGATACAGGCCAGTGGTCAGGTCTTCCCGAGTCCCGAATAGTTTCGCCAATCCAATTGGCGAAACTAGTCGGGAAGACCTGACCACTGGCCTGTATCTTGATGTTTTGCTCCCACATTTCTAATTTATTGCCCATATGTTTGAACCAATTTTTTACCTTTATGTAATTAATAAACCTTTTTTATTTGTATATATCTATTGTGTTTGGTTCCTATTTGCTGGCACCGCAATAATCCCATACTCCTCCATTCCCTCTTTCAACTCAATCAAGGGTTGAGGTGCCGTATCTTTATTTAGACTATCGACCACTAATTACCCAACGTAAGGGAGCATTTTACCAATAATTCCCAATGTTAAGGAATTGGAAGTCCACATGCCACTCTGTGGAAACCCAAGAACTAGTGAGAGTGGGAGCAGTGAAAACGCTCTACCTAAAGTCCTGGATTTGGGTTTTGATATATTTATATGATAACTGCATCATAAAAGAGTTGGAACTTCTGGCAAAAGGGCATTATCATTCAACTGTGCCTAGGACAGCACAATAGCAAAATATAGCTCGGATTAAGAAATATATTTATGAAATGGTATACGGCTGAAGCTGGATGAGGGCTGCAGTTAAAGAATAACGACTCGGCCCTATTCTGCAAGCAGAAGACATAAGAGCTGTCTGAGAACAGTAAAGCTGATTATTAAGCCCTTATTTCTAACGGCTAAGAAATTCCTAGAACTTTGCAGGCTACTAAAGTCAACATATAATGAAAGTGTGAAATAAACTTCTGGTGACCTAACAATGCCTGAATACAGCACTCCACTTGATGCAGGGTAATTATTTTTTACATGAAACTGTATAAAGCAAGAAGTATAATGTCACAACGTAAAACTATACATCCCCGAGCAACTATAAAAAGGTGTGGAAACCTTTAAGCAGGCTCAGCCTGACCTGCTAATAAGGGGCTGCAGCTTAACAGCACCAGAAAAAAATACATTCTATAAGAAGGTCAGCTGCCTTATGGCTCCCCATAGGGAGAGTCATTCAGTTTGCTCCTTGCTAATGAGTACCCCACAAAATGATTTTATACAGCTTGATTCTGCTCTTAGAAGGGTCTGGGTGTGTCTATTGACATTGTATGAGCAAACCCTGTTATGGCAACTAGATAATACACAGCATTCCTATCACAATGTGTAAGCACATAGTGGAACTCGGCAAGCTCCTGCTACAAGTCTCCTGATAGATGATGCATCATGGCAAGTGGTCAACCACTGGACAATTAGAAGAACTTTACATACCACTTGCTTATCTCACATTGCAATCATTTGTTACATATTCCTATCATGCTTTTATCATAGCAACACATGGCTTACCAAACAGGCTGTAATACAAACAGCTTTAGAAGACTGCTTTTCATTTACAATGGAAAGCTGATAGGTATACTTTTTTAGAGTGATGAAATTCTGTTTGTAGACAGATTTCCTTAAGGCCTGGTTCACACTGGTGTGTTTTGACATGCGATTTGGCATGTCAAATCGCATTTCAAAATGGCGGTATTTGCCGCTAGCTGCCGGCAATGGCACCGTCCTAATCGGTGCGACGCCGAATCTGCGGCGCTGCACAGATTTAAAAAAGTAGTTTCTGTACTACTTTTTGCGATTTCGGCCCGCGATTTACATTGACCTCTGTGCAGAATCCTGCTTTTCAGTCCCGATTTCGGCCACGATTATAGAGACATCTGTACTTTTTGAAATCAGTGCAGCGCCGCAGATGCCGCAAATTTGCGGCAAATACCGCCGTTTTGACATGCCAAATCGCATGTACAGATATCTAGAATGTCGAGCCGTTATGAATGGGCAAAGCAACTTCAATTGGTTGATGAAGTTTGCCTGCCTGCCATTGAATTTTACTGGCCTGTAAGGCAGCCTGTCTTAGTAGTCATAGCGAGCAGTCAAGCTCTGGCACTACCTAGAAGTGTAAACGTTTTGTCATTTCAGAACTGTTTGACAATCGAGAGTAGAAGGTACAATGAAAGCTGTTGCAAGTAACTGCAGGTACCTCTAAGACCCCTTTCACACTGGGTCATTTTGCAGGCAATATTGCGCTAAAAAATAGCGCCTACAAACCGACCTGAAACAGCTACTGCTGTGTCTCCAGTGTGAAAGCCCAGAGGGTTTTCCCACTGGAGCTGTGCGCTAGTAGGACAAAAAAAAAAAGTCCTGCTAGCCGCATCTTTGGTGCGGTGAAAGAGCGGTGTGTATACCGCTCCTGTCCATTGAAATCAATGGGCGCCGTGTCTATACCGCCGGCAATGCCCCTCTGCAGAGGGGCTTTGCAGTGTTTTTTTAACCCTTTTTCGGCCACTAGCTAGAGGCCGAACAGTGCAGCGAAATTGGCAGTAAATTGCCGCTAAAAATAATGGCGCTTTAGAGCGGACGCCGCACCCACCCCAGTGTGACAGGGGCTTATTTAAGCCCATGTCACACTGAGGTGCTTCTAAACTGCCAGTAAAACAATGAGTGCTTTTGAAGAGCTTTTCAGGCGCTTTTGAAGAGCTTTCCAATGGAGAGGGGCATTTTTTCATCGCCCTACCAGCACACTGCCCCAGTGTGAAAGCATTCATTTGAATGGAAATTCAGCCTTCAGCCTTCAAATTCAGGGTTCTTCGCAATCAAGGGGAGACACGGGTTTTGATTAATCAACATTCCAACCAAAAGGAGAGCATAATAGCAGGAATCAAATGCGTTTCGGGAGCTAAACATCCCCTTTTATTGTAGCCTGGATAAAGGGGGATTGTTTGGTCCCAAAATGCATTGGCTTCTTGTGGTCATAAATTGTGGGATGGAACATTGATTGGGCAGCCTAGAAAATCTCTCTTGTTTGCTATTGCTCTTTCCCAAGATAAGCAGCATCTGCCTGCATTACTCACCGCCTCCAATTCCTTCCTTTGTTAATATGGATCTGCTAGCTTGTTACAGACAATTTTGTAAATTTATGATGTGTTCAGAAGTACTCATTAGATATGCTGCCCTGAGAAATGTTGAACCATGCACATGTGCTGGCACAGTAGTGAGGTGGGCTATACTGGAAATTCCAAAGAGTATGAAGACTGTGGGTTTCTTAGAGACTGCTTTGCAGTATGGGACTAGTCTGTATATAATTATTGCTCCAGGGAAAGATCATCCCGCCTAGTTACAAAACTGCATCCTATCTTGTTTCAAATTCAAAACATTTATTTGAAGATCACATCACAATGCAGCATTTATGTTCCGTGCAGGACCCCTTCATCAGGGATAAGTGACATCCCATATGTTTGATAAAGGGGTCCTGTGTGGCTCCAAAATGTTGGAATATAATGTGATTTTTCAATAAACATTTGGACTTTGCAACAAGATCTAATGCCACGTACACACGATCATTTTTCGGCATGTAAAAAAACAACGTTTTAAAAAAATGTAATTTAAAACGATTGTGTGTGGGCTTCACATAATTTTTCGGGTTCTGAAAAATGACCAAAAAAAATTCGAACATGCTGCATTTTTTAACGAGGTTTTAAACAATGACGTTTTTCGGGTTTTAAAAAATCATCGCGTGTGGGCTTAAACAACGTGAAAAACCCACGCATGCTCAGAAGCAAGTTATGAGACGGGAGCGCTCGTTCTGGTAAAACTAGCGTTAGTAATGGAGTAAGCACATTCATCACGCTATAACAGACAGAAAAGCATGAATCGTCCTTTAATAACACAAAATTAGCAAAAGCAGCCCCAAGGGTGGCGTCATCCGAATAGAACTTCCCCTTTAGGCCGGAATCACACTTGTGCGGTGTGAATTTCAGCTCTCTTATCTTTGCAGAGAGATTACAGAGGTGGTCAGCAGATTAGCTCCGTTTTAGCTGCGAATTTGGAGACCTGGGAGAAGTTACAGGGGAGAGGAGAGTGGGGGGGAGTGTATTGGGCTGAATGAGAGAAATTCCTGAAGAGAACTGAACACATCTGCGAATCAGCTGCGTACCCATAGAAGATAATGGGCCTGAATTCGCACCTGAGCCGCAAGGCATAAAGTACGCACACATTTTTTCTGCAATGCGCAGTGTGAATGCATCGCACATATGTGAACCAGCCTCATTGAAAACAATGTATTTAGAAATGTTCTGCGTATTGGATGCGTCTTAAGCTGCAACCAATTCGCATATGTGTGAATCCAGCCTAATAGTTCAGTCGTACGTGTTTTACTTCACCACGCTTTGATAGAGCATTTTTTTTTAACGCTCGTTTTTTCTAGAGGCTGAAAAACTTTGTTTTTTACATGCCGAAAAACGATCGTGTGTACGCGGCATCAGGTGTGCCAATAACATATGTTTCTTATTTTACGTGCAATGCCACTTGACAATTGTTACAGTCCCCTAACCTACAAGGTCTATAGAGTAAAATGGGAATATATTGATTATTCAAATTCTAGTTGAGGCTTGTAGTAAGATCCATCAAAGCACATTTGCTTTGTTCATCCCTGTTCCTCCCCATACAGAACACTACAGCCTTGTTTACAGTACAAGCAATTCCAGGAATTGTGTTGCTTTTTTTCAGCAATGGTAAACTCCTTCGATGTGAGAAAATGCATTTTAACAGTGTCTGTTCACACCAAGGCAAATTTGTGAGCAGTAAAAAAAAACTATGCAGCACCGCAGCGCCTCCAGACTCTTCTATCCACTATAGTCTCTAGCAACATGTCTAGTTACGCCAACACTCTTAAAACACTTACAAAACAAAAACACCTCACAAAAAAGGGACATATACAACAAATCCTTGCCATGCTTGCAAAAGACAATGTTTTAAAAACAATTGTCAGTGCTCCTTTTTGGGTATCTAATATAATGTTGGACATTTTCAAGGTTCATTGGTACAAATGGGTTTTGGATAGAGCTAGCATTTGAGAATGAATGTCTCCTATTGATGAAATTTCCCCTCACTTCCTGTTCTGTTTAGCATCTGTCACTCAGATTACCCACTACCAGGGGCGGACTGACAACTCATGGGGCCCCCAGGAATAGGAGATTATGGGGTAAGGTGACCAGATTTTTTAAATGAAATCCGGGGACATATTTTTTCTTTACTAGTAATGGCAACAATCAGCGACTCTCTGCCCGTCGCGGCCCACCTCACAGCCTCTCAAGTCTTACTCCGGCTACTACTGGGTGGGGAGCGGAGGAAGATCACTACACCAGGGAAGGCAAAAAGATAGGCAGGTGGCTGGCCAGGATTTGAGCCAAGGCAGAAGAACATGCGAGCGAAGCTAAATAGGCAGTGGCCCGAAACTGAAGAAATATTCTCTCCGCTCCGACCATAATTCTGCACTGATTGTCTTTGAAATTGCCCATGCCCCCATCCAAAAAATTCAATCTGGGGACAAAACCAGGGACAGACTTGGTCCGGGGACAGTGTCCTCAATCAGGGGGCTGTCCCCTGAAACTGGGGATGTCTGGTCACCCTATTATGGGGCCCCCAGACAATAGGAGATTATGGGGCCCCCAGGCAATACATTATGGGGCCATACAGTATACACACAAGTACAGTATACATACACAGTTTACACACACAGACACACAGTATACATACACACAGAATACACATACACACACTGAAAAGGTACTGGAGAGGCGGGGCAGCTACATACTGTCCCTGGTTTTACTGAGGCTGGCAACCCTGATGGTGTCCCTTGGTGACATGGGGTCCTCGGCAGTGCCTGAGTGCCCGAATGGTCAGTCCGCCCCTGCCCACTACACCGCACTGCCATGAAGTGTGAGTAAATGAAGCCCTGTGTGAGCCTTGAGTTGCTCTAGATAGCACTCATACAGAGCTGACGACTTCATTTATGTTACAGCGCTGGTCACATGAGAGGAGGAGGAGGGCCACACATAGCCTCCCATGTCCAGAGGTACCAGGTAATATCTTCACTATCGGCAGGTTAATGTAGCGACACATGAGCCAAGAAAAGGTCATGAGCTCATGGGCGTCCGCTCCATAGGGCAAGGGGGGTCGTTTGCCCCCCCCTGGAATTGCCAGGGAGAGCCAGGAGCAGGGCCGAACTGGCCCTGGGGCCAATTTAAGCGGTGACTGCAGCGCTCCCCTCCCCTCTTGTTGTCCCTTATTGAGAGTGCCTGTCCCTCTTCAAAAGGTTCCTCTCTTAGACCTGAAATAAATATACTGTCGATATAGTGTAGTGTTTCAGTCAAGGGAAAGAGGTTCTGTGTAATGTAAAGGGGTCCAGTGGTGCAGGGTGCTGAGTAATATAAAAGGGTCCAGTGATGCAGGGTGCTGTGTAATGTAAAGGGGTCCAGAGCTGTGGGGTGCTGTGTAATGTAAAGGGGTCCAGAGCTGTGGGATGCTGTGTAATGTAAAGGGGTCCAGAGCTGTGGGGTGCTGTGTAATGTAAAGGGGTCCAGAGCTGTGAGGTGCTGTGTAATGTAAAGGAGTCCAGAGGTGCAGTTGTGGAGAGGGGGTAGTAGTAGTGACAGAGATATTGAAAGATGCAGGGGACACAGTGGGGTGTTTTTACATTTTAACGTGGGAGGGGCGTTTTTAACCCCCGCTAGCGGTCGAAGAAAGAGTAAGATGCGACTGTGTATCGCCGCTGCCGAAGCGCCCCCTCTGATAAAATTTCAGCGGATGCCCATGCATGATCTGCTGGGGAGGGAGGCATTAAAGTAGAATTCCAGCCAAAGCCTAACTAGTCTTAAAAATGCCACATCGTCCCTCCTAAGAACCCTTTCACACAGGGGCAGTGGCCGCATTAGCGCTAAAGTGCCACTTGTTTTATCAGCAATTTAGCGATGTTTAAACTGCGCTTTTTTTTCGACTACTAGCGGGGCACTTTTAACCCCATGGAAGGGGTTAAAAACACCAGTGTTGCGGTGCCTCCGAAGCACTTTTTTATGCGCTTTGGAAGCGCTGCCCATTAATTTCAATGGGCAGGGAGTTTTGGGAGCGCTGAATACAGTGCTCCCAAACCACCCCAAAGATGCTGCTTGCAGGGCTTTTCCTAATGTCCCGCAAGCGCACAGTAGTACAATGTATAGAACGAACATTCTTCAAAAAGTTTCCACACTTTTTCTAAACTCTTTTTATAAAGAATTTCAAAAACAAAATACGTTACTTTTACTAAACTGCAAGGTCAGCCGTCTTGCCAGACAGACTAGTCACATGACACTCTCAGACACCACCAATTACCACTCCTCCCGCCCTCACCATTTCCAACAAAAATATAAAAGTGCAGAAACTGTTTGAAGACCCCTCGTATTATCACTGATCACTGTATTAATGTCATTGGTGATGTAAGTGGCAGTTAGCCAGTTCCCCCCAGCTTAAGTTAGGCCTTGTACACACAAGGTAATATATCCGATGGGAACGGTCCGACGGACCGTTCCCATCGGATCTGTCCGCCGGATTGCTTTGATCCGATGGCTGTACACACCATCGGATCAAATTCCCCGCCGGCGGACAGCGCGGTGACGCAGCGGTGACGTTGACGCCGCCACGTCACCGCCATGTCACCGCACCAGGAAGTAAACACTTCCGCGCGCATGTGTCGGATCCATTCACAGGATACGACGCATGTGCGGGCAGATATGTCTGCTGGTTTGCCGTACTAACCAGCGGACATATCTGACGGACAGCTCTCCGGCGGAAAAATTCCAAAGCATGCTTTGGAATTTTTTCGCCGGAGGAATCCGGCCAGAACGGTCCGTTTGCCCCTACACACGAGCGGATTTTTCGGCTGAAATGGTCCGTCGGACCATGTTCAGCGGATTTATTCCCTCGTGTGTACAAGGCCTTAGTGTCAGATTGCCTTAGTGTCAGATTGCAATCCTATTATTAGTCACGGATCACCGCCATTAGTAGTATAAAAAAAATAAAAAATAAATCCAGTATATACAGTATACCATAGTTTGTATGCGCTATAACTTCCACACAAACCAATTAATATAAACTTATTGTGATCTTTTATCAAAGATATGTTTTTTTTTTTAACGTAACTCATTCGGGAATAGGAATGTACGTAAACGACGCTACTATGACGTGACGACGTGTTTTCGCGCAATGCACGGCGGGAAATTTGCGAACGGAGCATGCGCAGTTCGATCGCCGTGGGAACGCGCCTATTTTAAATGCTTCACGCCCCCTACTCGCGCAGATGGATTGCGACGGGAGAAATACACTACGCCGCCGTCGTTTACTGGACAAAATCTACCTGGATTCCACGTAGAGCCAGGTAAAAAACGGCGGCGTAGTGTATTTCTGATACTCTACGAGAATCTAATTCTCTGTGAATCTGCCCCATTGTGGTTTTTTTTTTAAATAACAGTCTTTTTTGGTGTATATCGCAAAAAAAAAAAACCAGTGGTGATCAAATATCACCAAAAGAAAGCTCTATTTGTGTGATTTTTTTTTTTTTTTTACATATTTCATTTGGGTACAGCGTTGCATGACCATGCAGTTACCAGGTAAAGTAGCACAGTGCTGAATAGCAAAAAAAATCCTGGTCATGAAGGGGGTAAAATCAAGGGGGTAAAATCAAGTAGCTAAGATTAGATTTCAGTTTTGACTGGAGTGTATCTTTAACTGTGAGCCAAATTTGACCTTGAAAGTACCGGTGGAAAATCAAAGTTTTTTTTCTTTATGTATCAACAACTTATCAGATGGGATTCTGTTCTCCGTCATTCTAATTAATCAATGTCGAATGATGTCCTGGTGATTGTGAAAATTGTTATAATTAGTATTCAGAGTCAACTACTTACCAAGAGCAAAGGAAATTAAGATTACCAGCTGGGCGCCATTTACACCTTCCCAGAACATGCCTTTACTGGACCGTAAGAGATATCTTTCTTGATGCCTTTGCCCCAGCATCAACTAATCACACATTTACAGCTTCAGCAATGTTTTCTATTAAAGGTGATGAAGTTCACATGCTTTCAGAAGTCTATACACCTTACTAGATCCACATGTTATTTAAACTCACAAAAAGGCGGCCATTAGGGATGAACCAAACACCATCCGCATTAGGTTCGCACCAGAACCTTTGAACGCACCGACCGTTCGTGCGAACATTTAGAACCCCATTGACGTCTTTGGGACTCGAACGTTCGAATTCAAAATTTCTCATTTTAAAGCCTAATATGCAAGTTATTGTCATAAAATGTCTTTGAGAACCCGGGTTTTGCCCCAGGGAACATGTATCAATGGAAAAAAGTTTTTAAAACGGTAGTTTTTTCTGAAACAGTGATTTCAATGATGCTTAAATTCAAAAAATTCCTTTAAATATTGTACCTGCTGGGTGTCTATAGTATGCTTGTGAAAACGTCTTTCAGAACCTGGGTCTTGCTCCAGGGAACATGTATCAATGAAATTCTTTTTTTTTTTTTAAACGGTTGTTTTTTCTGGAGCAGTGATTGTAATGATGCTTAAATAAAAAAAAATTGCAAACTACAAAGCACACAGCAGTACACACTATGTAGCTTTAGGTGCAAACTACAGAGGACAAAGGCAGTACACACACTACGTAGCTTTAGGTGCAAACTGCAGAGGAGAGGGCACAGGCAATACACCACATGAGAATACTGCAGCTAGCACAATCACCTGCCTGCCAGTAAATTAGGAAGATCTGATCTAGCTATAATATACAGTGTATAAATATATGTACAACACCTGGGATGTATATATATCCTCTACACACTGTAAATTAAACTGACTAGCCTGCCTGCCTGCTCTATCTACCTGCAAATGACACTCTCTCTCTCTCTGTTCTCTCTTAACCACTTGACCACTGGGCACTTAAACCCCCTTCCTAACCAGACCAATTTTCAGCTTTCAGTGCTCTCACAATTTGAATGGCAATTACTCAGTCATACAACATTGTACCCATTTGAAATTTTTGTCCTTTTTTTCACACAAATAGAGCTTTCTTTTGGTGGTATTTGATCACCTCTGGGTTTTTTATTTTTTGCGCTATAAAAGAAAAACGGATGAAAATTCTGTAAAAAAAAAAAAATTACACCCCAAAACACATTCTGCTATTCCTCCCGAGTATTGCAATACCCCATGTGTGGGACTTTTACACAGCGTGGCCACATATAGAGGCCCAACATGCAGGGAACACCATCAGGCGTTCTGGAACACCCAGACCAATTCTGACATTTCTCTCCTACATGGAAAAATCATCATTTATTTGCTAGAAAATTACATAGAACCCCAAAACATTATATATGCTTTTTTAGCAAAGACCCTAGAGAATACAATGGCGGCCGTTACAACTTTTTATCTCGTACGGTATTTTCGCAGAAATTTATTGAACGCGTGTTTTTTTAAAAACTGTTTTGTGCTTAAAACAAAACAAAACAGTAAAGTTAGCCCAATTTTTTTTCATAATGTGAAAGATGAAGTTACGCCGAGTAAATAGATACCCAACATGTCACACTTCAAAATTGCGCACACTCGTGGAATGGCGCCAAACTTCGCTACTTAAAAATCCCCATAGGCGGTATTGCAGAGTATCGCGCAGGGTACTGCAGAGTATTGGGGTATTGCAAAGTATCATGCAGGGTATTGGGGTATTGCCGAGTATTGGGGTATTGTCGAGTATTGGGGTATTGCCGAGTACTGGGGTATTGCCGAGTACTGGGGTATTGCCGAGTACTGGGGTATTGCCGAGTATTGGGGTATTGCCGAGTACTGGGGTATTGCCGAGTATTGGGGTATTGCCGAGTACTGGGGTATTGCCGAGTACTGGGGTATTGCAGAGTATTGGGGTATTGCCGAGTACTGGGGTATTGCCGAGTACTGGGGTATTGCCGAGTATTGGGGTATTGCCGAGTATTGGGGTATTGCCGAGTATTGGGGTATTGTTGAGTACTGGGGTATTGTTGGGTACTGGGGGATTGTTGGGTACTGGGGGATTGCAGGGTACTGGGGGTTGCAGGGTACTGGGGGATTGCAGAGCTGGGATGGATTGAGGGATGGCTGGATCTGTGACTGCATTTGTCACAGATCCAGCCACAGCTCAGCTGCTGACACCCCGCTCCCCCCCCCTCTCCTCGCACACTGTACAGAGAGGAGAGGGAGGAGAGGGAGGAACCGGCGTCATCAAATGACGCCGGTTTGTTTACAAGCGATCGCGCCGTCATTCGACGGCGCGATCACGTGGTAAACGGCCGCGATCAGCGGCAATTTACCATGATCCGTGATGCGCCGGGTCTTCTAGACCCGGCGAGCACGGACACTTTCGCGAGCGCGTCCCAGGGGACGCACAATCGCGAAAGTGAAGGACGACGTCCCAGGGACGTCGTCCCAAGATAACCCCGCCGCGCCGTAGCAGTAAAATGCTTATGGCGCGGTGGGAAAGTGGTTAACCACCGCAACACACTACACAAGGCCGACCTGCAGGAGGCCTTTTATAGTGTGAGGCGTCTACTAAACCCTCTGAGCCATAATTGGCCAAAGCCATCCTGGCTTTGGCCAATTATGGCTCTCTGTTTTTTGCAAGCTGTGATTGGCCAAGCTTGCGGGTCATAGTGCATGCTTGGCCAATCATCAGCCAGCAATGCACTGCAATGCCACAGTGAATTATGGGATGTGAAACATAGCTCGAATTTGGTGCTAATGCCCCGGTAACGTTCGTAATTCGACGAGTGATCGAACATACGATGTTCGAGTCGAACACGAAGCTCATCCCTAGCTGCCATAGAATTAGAGGAATTTAAACACTGGCACAAGCCCTCTGTCCAGGAAAAGTTGTTCTAAACCAGGGATCTCCAAACTACGGCCCTCCAGCTGCTGTGGAACTACACTTCCCATGAGGCATTGTAAAACTCTGACATTCGTAGACATGACTAGGCATGATGGGAATTGTACAGTAGTTCCTGAACACCTGGAGGGCCGTAGTTTGGAGACTCCTGTTCTAAACTAACAAAACCCGTCACAGCTCTGGTATGTACAAATCAAACATCTTCTGCCATCTATGATGACACAGAGCCACGCAATGTAAAAACACAGAAAGAGCAAAAGGTTAAAGTGGAGTTCCACCCATTTTTTTTATGTTTGTCTGTGCTGCATGCCCTAATCTCAAAGTGTTCAGAATGGACAATTTTTATTTATTTTGTTGCTTGTAAATACCTTTATTTTGTAGTCCTTCATTACTTCCTCCTCCTTATTAGCCTAGGCTATTAAGTCACAAGGCTATTTGCAAGGGTTTCTGGGATAGGCATCATGTTTCCCAGTAGTCCTTGCAAACCTGACTGAAACCTATTACATTGCTTGTGCAGCACTGAGCATGTGCGAGATATGCAAAGCTGAAATCCAGGAAGTCATACAGTCTGGCTTCATGATGCCCACACTTAAGATGGCCACGGTCTATTTCTAGATTAAAAACTAAAATGCTGTAACAACCTAACAAAACGGACCTTAGTTTACAGACTAACTTTACTAGAATACATTAAGCTTGTGTATTACAGGGGTATTTATATTTAAAAAGTGAAATTGTGGGTGGAACTCCCCTTTAAGTGTTTTGGCATGTTTGCCTTGCAACCCTCGGGTCCTAGGTTCAATTTCCACCCACATACACTGAAATTTGTAAATTTTCCCTGGGTTAAACGGCTTGTAGCAAAGTATTTGAGAACTCCTAATTAAAATGTATTCATTCAAAGTAAACCTTTCACAACATGGGTAATTTTAAACTGAGCATGTTAGGAAAAAAAAGCAGAGGTAACTGTCCATACAGTCCATGAAAGCCAAATGATCCAGAGACATAAGTAGTAATATGCATAGTTGGGAATTCTCTGTCTTTTGCCCATAGACTGCAGCTTATCGGTTGGGTCTCCAGGCTGCCAGGAGTTCCTACTGACTTTGCTGTGGATACACTGACAGGAGGAGAGGCCAGGGTAGCAGCCAATACTGGAGAGAGGAAAATAAAGACCCAGACAAGCTGTGCTTTGTCCTCATCCAGCCTTTTCCTCTGGTCACTAAAGATAAGTGAAATTAGAGAGGGCCCTCTGATCCCTCCTGTATTGATTTGTATTGTGAATGTACTGTCTTCCCTAATGTAAAGCGCTGCACAAACTGTTGGCGCTATATAAATCCTGTATAATAATAATAATAATCACCACCTAAAGCTTTTTGGATATCTGCAATGAAGGTAAGAGAATGCGGTAGCAGACTGGGCTCCAGTTATTGTCACTGTCAGCATATTTTCACAATCACCCATTTGTTGCCCACATATAATGTTTGTTTGTTGCCCACGTATTGCAATGGCTGCTGTATGTTGCTCACATATTGTAATGACTGCCCGTTTGTTGATGATTTTTTCTTACAATTGCCTATTTATTGTCAATGTATTGTCCCAAGTGCCTGTTTTTTTTTTTTTTTTCCCTGTGTGTTAAAATTGACAGTTTTGCCCCTTATTTTGTATTGATTGGCCATTTGTAGTCTTTGTATTTTCAGTATTACCTATTGTCAAGTCAGTACTGTTTGTTTTAAAGACCTTGGGCCAGATTCACATACACTTAATATTGCGCTGCGTAATTGAAATACTCTACGCTGCCGTATTTTACCAGGCTGTACACCGAATCCTGGTAGATTTTTGCCCGTACGCTACGGCGGCGTAGTCTATTTCTCGCCGCGTAATCGAAATACGCGATTAGGGGGCATGAAGCATTTAAATTAAGCGCGTCCCCGCGGCGATTGAACTGCGCATGCTCCTTTCAGAAATTTCCCGCCGTGCATTGCGCGAAATCACGTCGTTACGTCATTCGTTGTTTGAGTAGCATCATTTACGAACATTCCTATTCCCGGACGTTTTACGTTAAAAATAATAAAAGACGTCGGAAAACGTAGAAATTCGACGCGGGAACGACGGCCATACTTAACATGGTCTGTCTAATAGTAGAGCAGCAAAAAGCTAGTATAGTGTTACGCAAATAAAAGATGACTAAAGGTGCCGTAAGAGATTGCGATTGAAGATCGTAATTTCGGGGATCGCCGGCAAAAGCTCATTTGCATACCCCGACGCGCAAAACGACGGGAAGTCCACCCAGTGGCCGCAATTTTATTGCAGCGTAGATCCGAAGGCGTATGAACACGTAATCCAGTCGAATTGAAGCCCGCAGCCGTCTATTCATGGTTTGAGGTTTTCGACTAGCTAGAAAACGCGCATAATTTGAAATTACTCCAGTCTAACACCAGTTAGACAGGCGTAATGGCTCTCTGAATCTGGGCCCTTATTACTAAAATGTGACTTATGGATGCCAAATTAATGACTTGGAGGTTACCTGATGAGAGGACGAGCCACGAGAGCCACAGAGGAAACTCGGAAGAGGATGTTCGGGGCCACTCTGTGCAAAACCAGTTAGGCCCCTTTCACATGAGCGGAACGTTCGTCCGCTTATTACAAGTCCCCCTATGGGATCGCGTCCATTAGCGGATGATGCTTTCGCTAACGTCCGCCTAAGATCCGCGTCTGTCTGCATCCATTTTTCGGACGGAAGAAAACCCTATTTTTCTTCCGTCCGGCGGATCGGATCGGATGCACACAGACAGACGGTCCGTTTTCATCCGATTCCCCATAGGGGATAGCGGAGGAGAGACAGGGCGGCGGAAACACACGGAGCGGACCGAAAAACGGACCGCTCCGTGTGAAAGAGGCCTTACACAGTGGAGGTAAGTATGACATGTTTGTTATTTAAAAAAAAAACAAAGCTTTATAACCACCTTAAGTTAGGGTGACCAGACATCCCCGCTTTTAGTGGACAGTCCCCGGTTTTAGGTGACTGTCCCCTGATTGAGGACACTGTCCCCGGATTGAATTTGAACAGGGGCTGGGGCAATTTCAAAGACAGTCAGTGCAGAATTAAAAAAAAAATCTGAATTACACAATGTTCCATTATCTGTGCCCCTTTCTGATGTGCTGGTAGGAGAGGAGGGAATATTTCTTCAGTTTCAGGTGCATGCCCATTCAGATCCATTTGCATGTTCTTCTGCCTTGGCTCAAGGCCAGCCGCCTTATCCTTGTGAAATTTACAGCCAAGGTCTCCACCCAAAACCAATACCTCCTTGATTTGTTTCATCACACACGGCTTGATCACAATTGATTCCAGGAAGTACACTGTAAATGATACATGAATCACCTGACTCATGATGGCCACTGCTAGAATTGCTAGGTGGCCCATTCTCAACATAATAAAGCATGGAGATATGGATGGATGGGTGAGTTGTTGTTTTTTTAATAACATTTTTTTATTATATAGTGTTTTCGGTTTGTGGTACTTTTAGTTACAGTTTAGTTCTGTTTTAATAGGGTTTACATACTTTTTAAACTTTGTCACCATTATAGGTGTAATTTACAGTTCAAATAATTTTCAGGCATGTATATATTTATAAGTAGTTTCGGTAGTGTTTTATAAAACTCATTTAATTAAGCCACTATATAGGTTGTTCCTATTTAAAATATAAGCCCCTATACCTGCCACATTGCATAGCCATAGCAGATAGCCTTTTAATCTTTATTATAGTTATTAAAAAAAAACATAATTAATACATAATTATTGCGATCCTTTCCTGTGTGTCATGTACCGACAGAAATTAAGCAAAATACACACATCAAGGTATATTTCAGTGAAGGTAAAACAATGTAATTCTCCATAATGCAAAATAATGACAGAGATCTTTTTAACAATTGCAGTAGCATTAAATGTGTGTTCAAGTGTAAAGATAAAAAAAAAAAAAATAATTGACTCCATCTGTATCTGCCTAATGACTGATTTAATGACAGCACACTTAATTAAAAAGCATTTTATGCAGTGCAGGGAGAAAAGAAAACTTCTTTAACACTTTGCTGCCTGGAAACCTTATTCATGGAATGTAATGCATAGCATACCAGCTCATTATGAAAGACTTACCTTAGAACGAAGCCGTCCAGTGGCGCCCGCACACCGCTGAGACAGCTGACATCTTCTCTGCTGTTTCTTCCAGGTTTGCGGGCTTCGGCGTTGTGAGTCACTGGAGCCGCAAGGACGTCACTCCTGAGCATGCTCACGGGAGCCACCGTTTATGGCACGGGCTATGAAGGTCTGGCACGGTAAGCCTGACCTTCAGAGCACATTCAGTGATGATGTCATCAGCTGCATGCACTCCGAATATCTCCTAAACTGTGCAAGTTTAGGAGATATTCACAGTACCTACAGGTAATCCCTTTTTATAGGCTTACCTGTAGGTACAATTAAAAAATAAGACTTTACTTTCTCTTTAACCACTTAAGGACCCCCGCACGCACATATACGGCCACAGAATGGCTCGTACAGGCACAAGGGCGTAAATTTACGTCCCCGCCTTTGTGCGGTTCGGAGGTCCCATCGGGACCCCCTCCGCGGCGTGCGGGGGTCCCCCTGCCTCTGGGAGCGATCGCCGACGAGCGGGCGGATGTCCGTGATTTCCGCCCCCCCCGCGATCGCTCCCAGCCAATGGGAGCGCGCTCCCATCGTGTCAGTTCCTCCTCCTGTGTTTACACAGGAAGGAGGAAATGATGTCACCTCTCATCGCAGCGCTGTTTCCCAGCGCTGCTGATGAGAGAAGACATCACAAGTAAGTGTGCACCAACACAACACTGACACACACTCACATAGGCATATTAACCCCTTGTGATCGCCCCCCCACCCCCCTGTCACAGTGTCACTGAATGCAGTGATCTAATCACTGCATTTAGTGTCAGTGTGACAGGCAGTGTAAAAAACAGTTAGTGTTAAGTTCAGGATAGCCCCCCCACCCCCCCTAATAAAGTTTTAACCCCCTGATCACCGCCCTAGTTAACCCTTTCACTCCCTATTGCCAGCGTCACTAAGCGATCATTTTTCTGATCGCTGTATTAGTGTCGCTGTTCCCGCTAGGTAGCTATTTTTTTTTATTGCGATTTTTTTTTTTACTAAAGACATGTGGCTGAATTAATTTTGGCCTAAATGTTTTACTAAAATTTAGTTTATTTGATTTTTTTTATAACAAAAAGTAAAAAAATTGTGTTTTTTTTCAAAATTGTGGCTCTATTTTAGTTTATAGCGCAAAAAATAAAAATCGCAGAGGCGATCAAATACCACCGAAAGAAAGCTCTATTTGTGGGAAGAAAAGGACGCAAATTTTGTTTGGGAGCCACGTCGCACGACCGCGCAATTGTCTGTTAAAGCGACGCAGTGCCGAATCGCAAAAACACCTTGGGTCATTTACCAGCGTATTGGTCCGGGTCTTAAGTGGTTAAAAGAAACAGGTGAAAAACTGCCACACTGAAGGCCCAGACACACAGTCGGACTTTTTGCCAACAAACTTCAAAATTAGCAAGTTTTCAAAATAGTCCGACCGTGTGTACGCTCCATGGTACAAACTTTTTCGGGTTTCATCAGACAAAAAGTTCGGTCTGCAAACGGACAAACTTTACGTCAACAAAAGTCCGATGGTGCCTAGTCCGACCGTGTGTACAGCAAGCAATCTGACTTTTGTACAAAGTACAAACGCGCATGCTCAGAAGCAAAGACCAGCCGGAAGTGTACTGTCTGGTAGAACTAGCGTTCGTATTTGAAAGAGCACATTTGTGACACGGCAAGTTCTGAAATCAAGAAAAGCAGCGCATATTCTCTTCTTCTTTATAATGCCATAATACTAAAAGCTGCTTTGCTGGTGGTACTGACGGAGTAAAAACAAATGTCTTTACTTTGGATTTGTGTATTTTGGTTATATGAATCAAACATATTTTTATATATTTTTTTGTGGGTCAAGTTAGCACAACCCCATTGCGCAACATGTCTGCCTGATGAACGGACGTTCAGAAACGAACAAAATTGCACGAAACTGAAAATCGCGAATGCACACAGACGAAACCTCTACTAATTCTCAATTAGCAGAAGGAGCCCAAAGGGTGACGCCGGAGACGTTAAAACGTCACTACGTTCGTGTTTGTTACCGAAAAAGTCAGAGCGTGTGTATGCTATGGGTGTGACTGGACAACTCCCTTCGGACAAAAATCCAAGGGAAAGTTTGTTTGATGTCCGACCGTGTGTACGAGGCTCGAGATGCAAAATACGACGTAGGACAATTAAAAAGTTGAAATAATATTTATTGAACAAAATAGCATTATTTTGTATTATTCCATGCTGTAAAGCAGTTGTAAACTGTGGCTGTTGTAAACAAAACCAAACAAAAAAAAAAAAACACTTGCAAGGCAATGGCATAATGTGCTTGTATGCATCGCATACAAGCGCATTATGAAATACTTACCTCTAGTGCTGTACTGTCACTGCTGAGAGGGCTGACATCTACCCCTGGTCTTTCTTCCGGGTTTGCATGCTTCGCTATGTGATTGGCTGGAGCTGTGATGACATCACTCCCACGCATGTGCACAGGTGCCCTTGGTTCCGGCACAGAGCTCTGAAGGTCTTGCAAGGTATGCCGGACCTTGTGCTTGTGACCAAACTGGCTGCATCCAGGGTGAATATCTCCTAAACAGTATGTAGCACTACCCCCGAAGGAGCTGCTGGTTTGTTTTGGGTGGCACATTACCTCTATGTTTCCGCTGTCTAGGGTACTGGATGAGAGCTGTAATAAAGTTAATGTCCACACTGCCGATGTCTTTTATGTGCTTTATTTACCCAATGGGGTAAAATGGTAAAAATAGTAATAGGAGAAGGGATAGAAGAAATGGAAGATGGCAGATTCAGGATTAATTGGTTTCTGGAAAACAGTCCTGCTTCCTATGACAACTTTCTTCACCATTGTAGCCAGAGTGGGTACAGTGCACCTGGATAGGCCCCTTTCAGCAGCCTAGCAGCCAGAGTGTCACTCAGAGCTTTAGCAAAGTCCCTGCCACAGACCTTCCCAAAGAGTGGAGATATTCTTGGTCTGAAATCCTTCTCAAACTGGATTTAGCACCCGGATCTCCTTCAAACAGCTTTAGTGATTTCGGGACTGATAGGCGACCATCATTCAGCCTCTCAGAACGATGTGTCCTTCGATGAAACGACAGGCCTCTCCTGAGATACCAGCCTCGTGCTCGGTATTCCTGAGAGTTCCTCATCGGTCAGCTTCCTCCGTCGGGACGGACAGCACAGAACCACTTGCAAATTGCAGACCCAGTCTACTCACCGGGCCTACAGGTAGATTAGTTGCTCCGGACCAACATGGTCCCGGAGCCAGGAACACTAACACACACCCCGGCCAGGAGGGCCACACAGGGGGGTGGTGGGACAACTGCCCAGGCGTATGGCGGCGGGGACGATGACCCGAACCAATGGCGTCTGCCCCCTAAATACCTCTCCCCAGCATGCACAGCGAGGCGATCAACCCCCCTGATTGGCTGCCAAGAGGAAGCATCCACACGACCCTGACCCCACTGCTGCCACCTGCCATCTGGGGGTTGGGTTCCCCAGACAACAACAGTGGGCACAGTACAGCCAGAGCTGGAACAGAGGCCCTAAATTTAACAAAATAAACATGGTCAGAGGCAACTAACTCTCTGACCCCCTCTAAATTTACAACAGCACCTGCTATGAAAGTAGCTAGGCGCTACAAGTACATGCTTGTTTAGGAGATATTCATTTTACCTACAGGAAAGCCTTATTATAGGCTTGCCTGTAGGTAAAAATGACCAAGCAGGGTTTACTACCACTTTAACTCAGCTTTAGATCAATTTTACCTGTCAACTAGTCCAGAAAATACAAAATGCAGAAGTTTATTCATCCAACATGCTGAAAATATATTGTGTCATGTACTGATGCAGCCATCACATCTAGCGACTGGCTAACTCCAATATAAAACTTTTTGGGTTTTGGGTTTAATACCGCTTTAAATGAATTTCCTAGTCCTCTTTTAGGCTAGGTTACACTTAAAGCGGAGTTCCACCCAAAAATGGAACTTCCGCTAATCCCACTCCTCACCCCCTTACATGCCACATTTGGCATGTAATTTTTTTGGGGGGGGGAGTGGGGGCTTCAGGAGGAGTGGGACTTCCTGTCCCACTTCCTGCTTCCGCCGAGGGGCTGGTAAGGCGATTAAGCTTAATCGCCCTATTGCAGCCCCTCCCCTAGGCGATCGCATGAGACACATGACAGGTCCCATGCGATCGCCTGTCCAATCAGCGGCGGCCGCGCCGCTCGCGCATGCGCAGTGCCGCTCACGCATGCGCAGTGGGTGCCCGGCCGTGAAGCCGAAGGCTGTCACGGCTGGGTGCCCACAGTTGTGATGAGGACGCCGGCCGGGGAGGGGGGGAGAGGAGCGGAGCCCCAGTCGGCGTGTCGCTGGAACGCTGGAGCAGGTTAGTGTCTGTTTATTAAAAGCCAGCAGCTACACTTTTTGTAGCTGCTGACTTTTAATAAACACAAATATTGGCTGGAACACCCCTTTAAGGTTGGAGGGTTGTGAAATGGTTGAGCCATGTTTTCACTGCCGCATCTGCTCCTCTTAAGCTACAAAGGGAGTGAACATGGGGTGTACACATGCCATCACCATTGTGCCATGGCATAAATGATCACTTCGGTCTTGATGGGTAGCACAGCCTGCTGAACACGACCCATTTAACCGAACGGGGCTGCATTTCAACTGTATGCATTGCACATGCGTTGGGGGCAGGTTTTTTGGTGGCAACATTAACACTTGTTAAACACCGCAGATTGCTCTTTAGAGGGAAACTCTTGTCTAAACAAGCCCCTAAAGAGATCACAGGTCCAAATGCATTGACTATCTTTGACATGATCAGTAAGGATAAGCTCCAGCGTGTTCGCATGGTACACGTGCAGAGCCCGAAAGGAAATCTGCACGGCGCTGCGCTAATCACAGCCAGGGAGACATTTCCCGATCTCTGCAGCCGAGCATGGGGACAATGTCTCCCTGGCTGTGATTAGCGCAGCACTGTGCAGACTTCCTGGTGAGCTCTGCACATGTACTATGCGAACACGCTGGAGCTCATCCTTACTGATCAGCAGCGAAGGGAGCCTAGAGCAGCATTTTCCCCAAGAAACATAACTAGCTCTAACATGGTTTCCTATGGAACACGTTCTGTAGTGCAAATCTGCAAAATGCAAAAAGCACGAAAAAACGTGTGCGTTTCTAGGCATTCCGAGAATTCTGAGAATTCAGGCCCATTATCTTCTATGGGCACACATCTAATTCGCATATGTGTTCATTTCTCTTCAGGATTTCTCTCATTCACCTCAATACACTTCCCCCTCCCCTCCCCTCTCCCAGGTCTCCAAATTCACAGCTAAATCTGAGATGATCTGCTGAACAGTTCTGCAGAGATAAGAGAACTGAAATGCTCACCTACTAGTGTGAAGCCGGCCTTAGGGTTTACAACAACTTTAAGTTATCATTAAGGCCTGATTCAAATTGTGCAGGTTGCAGTTTGCATATTGCAATACACATCTTTAAATCATTGAAGTCTATGGAACCAAAAAACTGAAAAAAGTCCCTGGCCCTTTCAATAAAATGCATAGATAGAACCACATCCATAGGAAACCATGTTAAACGGACTGTAGTGTGTTTCTGCAAAACTGAAAATGCACTAAAAAATGTATAGGTGTGAAGCAGGCATATAGCATAGCTGTAAATTGATGAAGGGAAGATAAGGAAGGCTTTTCCAGCCTAGTGATTAGATTACACACATGGATCTGCCAGGCAATCCATCAGCTGATAACAGTATGAAGTGATAAGCTTTGTTTTAACACTGTTTCTCCTCTATTTTAGCTGAGTGAGCAATACAAGTTCACTTACTAAAGTAACAAATTGTCGTGCCACAAACATGAACGTAGTGACGTACTATAAGGAATTTCAGCTCTTGAGCGCCACCCTTTGGGCCCCTACTGCTAATTTCGTGTTTGGTAAGCATGCGTGTTTGTCCTTTCAACTTTTGTGTGACGGATTTGTGTACTCACCATACAAACAACAGACGTGGAGGCGTTATCCGCCGAAAATTTACTAGCCTGTCGTCCAACATTTGTTTGTCGAAAATTGGACAACAATTGTCTAATGGTAAGATTTTAGGAAAACAGTCTGTCAACAGACAATCCCCTTTCAACAATCGTACTGTGTGTACAAGGCTTAAAGGGGTTGTAAAGACAAAAATATTTTCCTCTTAAAGTCAGACAGTAGCCGATAAAGTAAAAAGTAATGTTTTGCATTATAACTAGTTTGATACCTGTTGAAATCAAGCTGTTTTATTCACCTTCATCACTCCTGAATCGTTTTTTTTTACTGACTTCCTGTTTTGTGGTACGCATTCATTCTTGCTACATCACAGCCTAATGGAAACTACAGTTCCCATTAGGCTTAGCCTCCATGCCTGTGAGGGATAAGAGAGCATCTTCATGCAGGGCTGTAGTCATAGGGAGGGGGTGAGCACATTCTGCTTTCCACAATGCAAAACGGCTCAGGTTCTGGTGAAAAGCAAGAGGAGAGACAGGAAATTGCGTTTTCAAACCTGGATTACTGTATTTTGGAGGTCACAAGGAAAAACGAGGTAAGCGATATTTAAATGCTCTAGCTTACAGCAATCAATTGATCTAATCCATTAAGAGATGTTTTTTTTTCTGCAAGATATAAATACAGTATTTATTGGCGTATAACATGCACAGGCGTATAACACGCACCCTAACTTTAAGGCCGCATACACACGATCAAATCTGTCTGCTGGAAACGGTCTGCTAGACCGTCCCAGCAGACAGATTCGATCGTGTGTACGGCCGAGCCGACGGATTTGGCCACCCGACAGATTTCAAAGCATGCTTTGAAATCTATCGGGTGGGAACCCGTCCGCCCAACATGTCTGCTGGTTAGTACGCTAACCAGCAGACATGTCTTCTCGCACCGGCGCCGAATGGATTCGGCGCATGCGCGGAAGTGTTTTACTTCCTGGTGCGGTGACGTGGCGGCGTCAACGTCACGGCCACGTCACCGACACGTCAGCGCGCTGTCTGCTGGCGGGGATTTTGTGTACACGCGAGCAAACCAAAATCCAAAGAGACAGATTTGTTCAAATCGGTCGGTCCGACCGATTTGAACAAATGAATTGCCTCGTGTGTACGAGGCCTAAGAGGGAGGTTTCAGGAAAAAAACTTTCCACAGCCCCCTGCATATAACACGCAGGCACAGTTTACCCTCTATTTTCAGGGTAAAAAAGTGAGTGTTATACGCCAATAAATGAGTATTTAACTACAGACAAAATGATTTTGGTTTTGATTAGAATGGAGAAAGTGTACAAGGAAAATATCACAATCAATGAAATTCTTAAAAAAGGATTATAATTCTTTCGCACTCTTTCCAAAATGTATAAAAAAAGATTAGGCTTTAAAGTTTAGTTTAAACTTAAATGTGCACTCAAATGTGTCCTGGTGTGGTTCAGCCCCTTGGAACAGTTCTCTGTGTAGTGCAAGTTCTCTGAACTATGCCCAGGATCAGTTAAGCGCCCCATGAGTCATTGGCATAGTTATAGGGGTCGCAATTGCAACCTGGCCCCATGCTCCAGTGCTGCCCCTGCCCTCCTATCCAGGTTACTTGTTTCCTGCTGCCCCCGGGCCCCTGTGTGGTCCCCCCACCCGGCACGCTGACAGTTTCCCCCGTCCCTCTCCCACCAGCTGCTGTAGGCGATGTTCTAGAATGGAGAGTGGGGTTAGGGGCTGGTAAATATTTTATTTATCGATCCCTTCCTTTTCTGAATAGACAGTGAGTAATCGATACTGATCGCTCCTGTGTCCATTCATAACTCACGGACGGTAAACTGTGTTTACTGTGCTTCAGTTTGTGAACGAATGGGAAGCTCTTTACAGAGATGTTGCTGTTTGTTCATTCTGTGTCTCTTAAACATTGCCTACCCCTGCTCCAGGGTATTTAACAGAATGGAACAGGTATGTCAAAATGTAGATGGTTTCTCACAAATCTTTTAAATTACCATCTCAATATGTAAATAAAGATCTGAAATAACCCTTTAGGCTCCTGGAGTAACTGGTGCATGGTGGGAGAATATTGGCACACAGTGGAAAAGGCGGATGGTAGTGGGGGGGGGGGGGGGGCAGGTCAACTTTTGCATCTGGCCCTTAGGTTTCAAGTTACCCCTCTGCCAGGAGCCGGTCACTTTATGATACAAAATGGTTTGCTGCAGTGTGAGTGGAAACCATCAATAGAGAATTGTGTAGTAAAACAAACAGAGATTGCTGATCTGGTTAGTAAGAAAGTATGCCTTCCTTACAAACCAGGGGTTCAAACTTGGACACAGTCCAGGTAAACCTGTGTGTCAGTATACCCTAATAGTTAATTTACTGGTCTAAACAAACAATTTCCTTCACTAACACATGCATGGCTGTCAGTGCTGTATGAAATGCATGTATCATTAGCTACATACAGTATACACAAACGACAAAACAATAGTAGCACGGGATCCTCATTAGCAAAGTAAGAAACATTTATTGAACAATTAAAATAGCACACTTACATGTAGGATTCTTGACATTGGATGTGGACACTACAAAGCTGTTTTTAATGTGCATCTGTAGCTTTACCTTTCCAAGCTGGCGTAGGGAACCAGATTTGACGGCTGTAAACAGGCTGCCAATACCCGCTATCCTACAATGCTATCCACTGCCTTCTGGCAACCCCTACATGATACTAAGAAAAGGGAGTGGTGCAGGGGGGCAGTAATGCATTTTAAAGGAACAATCCCTCTTTGTCTTCAACAAGCTCACAAAGTAAAATGCTAGGACAAGCTCGAGGGGTAGCGCAGGTACCCATAGACACTGGCACCACCTTACCCATCAGGATCCTTGTACCAACTGGTAACTTGAAGTCAATGCTTCTGGTTTCATTTTATTACTTTGGCAATGTGGCATCATGCAGTTTTCATTGCAGTCCTGTCCTAAACAGTGCAACTGATTTCAACAAATCAAAAACAATATTATTATTATTCAATATTTATATAGCGCCAAAAGTTTACACAGCGCTTTACAATGTATAGGGAGGACAGCACAATTACATTACAGTTCAGTACAGAAGGTACGGAAGGGCCCTGCTCGTAGAGCTTGCATTCTAAAGGGAGGGGGTGTTGGGACAGTTTTAGGTAGTTGTGGGATAGGCTTCCCTGAATAAATGAGTTTTCAGGAATCTCCTAAAGGTGGACAGAGTAGGGGCTGATCGAACATACCGGGGCAGGGAGTTCCAAAGGATGGGAGACAATATTCAAAAACAATATGTAATCCACATGCTCAAATTTGCAGTATTAAGTGCCATTTTAATAAAAGAGCAAAACATTTTTAAAAATTCACCAGGCCTGCCAATATAAGTATGGGTGCAAGAGGTTTGCATGGTCAGATCACGTGACCAAAGTGTCAGGAAAGGTGTTATTTGTAAAACATATGTAGCACTACCCCCAAAGGAGCTGCTGGTTTGTTTTGGGTGGCATGTTACCTCATCTTCCTCCGCCGTCTAGGGTACTTGATGAGAGTGTAGTAAATGGAATGTCCACACAACAGGTGTCTTTTCTGTGCTTTTATTACCCAACCGGGTAAAACAGTAGAACTTGGTGAAGAGTAAAGAGATAGAAGAAATAAAGAATAGCAGATCCAGGTGTATGTAAATAGGAAACAGTCCTGCTTCCAACGACAAACTTCTGTCTCACCACTCTAGCTGGAGTGGATGTAGTGCACAGGCCTCTCTTACAAGCCTGGCAACCAGAATGTCACTCGAACTGGGGCTAAGTATCTGCCACAGAACCTCCCAATGGTTGAACAAAATGGAGATAATAGTGGTCCCGAATCCTCCTTGACAGATTCGACACCCGGATCTCCTTCAGGTAGTTTTTGTTTCAGGTACCGGCTGATAGGTGACCGACATCCAGCCTCTCAGCACCCAGTTACCCGGTCCCTGGATAGTCAGGGCCCTCTTGAAACACCAGCCTCTCCTGGTACTCCTCAGGTAGACTCTCCACCGTACAGCTTCCTCACACAGGAATGGACAGCTCAGGACATCATCAGATTGGGGACCCAGTCGTACTACTGGGCCCCAGCCACAGTTCAGTTGCTCCGGGCCAACAAGGTCCCGGAACCAGGAACACCGCGTAGCACGCACACCCTGGCCCGGATGGCCATTTTGCCAGGGTGCCGTGGTATGGCTACCCTGAAGGTGGGCGTCACACGGGAAGAAGACCCAAGAAAATGGAGTCTGCCTCAAATACCCCTCCCCAGCATGCACAGCAAGGAAAACCCCTCCTGATAGGCTGCTGGGAGAAGTATCCAAATCCTTGACTCCACTGCTGCCACCTGTCGGCCTGGGGTGTGACCTGCAACCTAGGAACGACAGAATGAAACCACAGCACAGCCAAAGCTGAGAAAAAGGCTCCAAATTTAAACAGATTAAGCTGGTCAGAGTCACTTAACTCTCTGACCCCCTCTAAATTTACACTAGCACCAGTTCTAAAAAGTAACCAGGTGCTACACATATGTATATATGTATTTTATTTTTGCAGTAGAACCTTCATACCAGAACTTATTAACTTATGGTAGTTCGTACATCACTTGCAGTTGCAAATTATAAATGCACAGTCAGACCAATAAAAATGTCTGTTTTTCTTTTTTCAAACATGTAGAAAGTTGCAGTTGTTAAAACTAGGCAGATATTGAGTATAGTACAGTTTATGTGCGCCACATCAAAGGTAGCCAAAACACCAATGTGGGTCCAATGCTCCTAACTAGGATCTTCCGCTTTATGTTTCATTTTCCTCCTTGAATTCTTAAGCAGGTTAAAAAAAGATGTTATACAAATGGAACATAGAAGCATTTGTCATGTATTTCCAACCTACGAACAAGTAATTACAGGGAAGGCTGATGTTGCAGGCATTGCGTATAAATCACCAGACTGGCTGGATTGTTTTTCACTGAATTTTGCAATCGAACATGTTTTCTTCATCAAAACCAGGCAATTAAGATTACTGAAAAGCAGCAATAAAAAGCCCGAGAGCGTGAGACAAGTCTGAAGATTGCTGTTATACCTTTGTGTTGTAGGGAGCCCAGGCCGAGTCTCAGGAAATCAAGTCTACCTCAAGCAGCTGACTACATTTAGGTCTGACATCCATCTCTGGCACATTGTAAAACCCAGCAATATGCAAGGAATTTTCATCTCCCTTAACCCACTGACCTGGAAAACCAGCAATGAATGATCAGATACATCATTTATTTACTCAAGATTGTAGGTTTGTCTTGAGTTGTAGACTTCTCTCTTGTTATTGTGTTTAATCAGAAATTTCTGAATGAAAAGCATCGTTTAAGAAGCAGTAAATGTAAAATGTCAGCTAGATTAAAATAAAAGAGATGATAATAAAGGTTTACTAGACACTAAATTTTCACAACAGAGAAAGGTGAAGAATGAAAAGACCTGGATCATGGGTCTAGTAGATCCCCTGTGCCACCACCAGGAGTGGGGAACTCTCAATGTGGCACGACCTTGGTATTTAATGCTTCTATCACAGTTGCTGATGGTGTGGATGTTATTCCTCTAACACAGCGGTCCCCAAACTTTTTGACACTGGGGACCGGCTGCATGAAAGAAAATGATGGCAAGGCCCGCTTTTTGGGTAAGCGATATTTTGCGGGCGATTTGTTGAAGCAATGGCTGGTGTTTGCGATTCAATCATCCCGGCACCATGGTTGATATGGTGTCAGGATGATTGAAGCGCCTAATTTCCATTATTACATTTTAATTAAAAAAATAAATAGTTCAACTCACCATAATGCAGAATCAGTGGGAGCCCTGAGTGTGTCACTTGCCACCGTCACCTACCACCAGATACAGCGTGTCTTTTGCCACCATCGCCTGTTACCAAATTCAGCTTGCCACTGTCGCCTGCCAACAGATGCAGAGTGTCACTTGCCACCGTTGCCTGCCAAAAGATGCGGCTTGTCACTTGCCAACAGATGTGGCTTGTCACTTGCCAGGTGCGGCTTGTCACTTGACAGGTGCGGCTTGTCACTTGACAGGTGCGGCTTGTCACTTGACAGGTGCGGCTTGTCACTTGACAGGTGCAGCTTGTCACTTGACAGGTGCAGTTTGTCACATGCCAGGTGCAGCTTGTCACTTGCCAGTGAGGGTGAAATCGCCGAAACTCAGTGTAGTGTTCGCAGCTGGCTGTAAGCACTGGACGGTCGTGATGCGGGCGGGCAGTGAGAGATGACGTCATCTCTCTGCTCGCACGCAGCACCTCAGACAATGTTGTGTTCGTGGCCGGCTGTGAGGGCAGAACAGCTGTGATGCGTGGCGTGCGGCGAGAGATGAATGTCACCTCTCTCGTCGCACGCAGCACCTCAGACAATGGTGTGTTTGCGGCTGGCTGTGAGGGCAGAACAGCTGTGATGTGTGACGGGCGGCGAGAGATGATGTCATCTCTCTGCTCGCCCGCCACCGCTGAACCCCTGAAAGTGCAGCCTTGTCGGCGGCCGGCTGCAAACAGGCTATGGCCCGGCAGTGGGGCGCGGCCCGGGGGTTGGAGACCCCTGCTCAAACAGATAGAAACCTATAGGGCACCCTGGATAATGAAAGCCACCTTGTAGGTACACAAAGCTAGGTACAGAGAAGGAGTGTGGTCAGAGAGTCAAATGGCCGAGGCAGGTTGAACACAGAATCGGGGTCTAGAACATGATCCCAGCCAAGTTCAAAATGTAGTTCAAGGGTAGCTTGGCAGTTTTTTTGTTTTTGTTTTTATGAACAAAACCTTTGATTAGGCTCAGGTTAAATGGTCTTACCTCAATTTAAACACTGCTAATAAGGGCGTGCAGCGTGAGCACATTTCTAATGAGGCCGTGTGTGAAACTGCAGCATGATAATGCCACAGTGCTCGGAAATATCAGCAGATGAGGTGAGTGTGCAAGTTCAGAAAGTCTAAACCTTCCTGGGCATTCCAGGAGAGAAAAGGGAACTAGTTGCCTTAGATCTGTAAACACATTGTAGGCGACTTGATACAATTTGCCATTGCTTGGTGGGGACGTTCTGTGAATGTGCATGGTCACACAAATGTGAATCAAGAACATCCATACTCGTATCCCTCCATCCCAGTTCATACTTATTTAAAGCACTTTTCCATTACCAATCAAGACCTTTTAAACAGTTAACAATGCTATCCTTTTAAACTTCCACCATTTCTCCTCTTTCACTCATCTTTACAGTAGTTTCTCTCCAAAACACGGAATACAGCCATTAGGCAGCAGACAAGTTGGCGTCACATGATGAAGTGTAGTTCCGACATACCAAATTAAACTAAATCACACCCGCTCTTCTCTTTTAAACAGATTAATGGGCACTAATGACAGCACAATCCTTCATGGTTTCTATTCCTGAAAATGTAATTTTAATGCGGGAAGAAGCTTCTTTATGCACTTGTTAAGTTCCTCCTAAGCTGGCATACCGCTATTTATAAATGGCAATCTCCATACTATCCAAAAACAGAGGATATCGTTTACTAGAGCAATTAACATTTGTAAAAGTAAGCAGATTGGTGTGAGCGAGATGAATTGCTTGAGTGCTTAGTGAAATTATCTCCGCAGTATATTGGCTGCATACGGGAATAAGCAACGCACAGACCAAATGCATCTCTGCGCCAAAAATCATTTCTTATACCCAAACAACAAGCTAGACTTTAAACAATAGAACCCACCACTTTCATTAAGGAATACTGGTATTTATAAAAACTAAATATAAAAAATGTAGAATATAGAAATTGTGGAGGTTTTACTATGACAAGTAGCACATTTTCACTTCATCCCTTTCATGACTTATGCTGCGAACACACGATCGGAATTTTCCAACAAGAAAACAATGGATTTTTTTTCAGACGGAATGTTGGCTCAAACTTGTGTTGTATACACACGGTCACACAAATGTTGTCGGAGATTCTGACCATCAAGAACTCAGTGACGTACAACACTACGACAAGCCGAGAAAAAATAAAATTCAGTGATTCCGAGCATGCGTCGGAAAATTTGAGAACCAGCTCACAAATTTTTGCTGTCGGAATTTCAGACCAAAAGCTTACATCCAACTTTTCTTGGTTTCGTTTGTACGCGGCATTAGATGTGGTGGTTGCATTATTTATTTATTTTTTCTTTATTTTCTCCCGGTGATCCATCTAGTAAGTCTGTTGTTCTTTTCAGGGTCAAGACAAACTATTTAATACCATTATAATGGTCAGGTTTAATTTTATTATCTGATAATTTTTATTCCAAAAAAAAAAAAAAAACTGTTGCTGTAATTGCTTAAAGGGGTTGTAAAGGTAAAACATTTTTTCCCTAAATAGCTTCCTTTACCTTAGTGCAGTCCTCCTTCACTTACCTCATCCTTCCATTTTGCTTTTAAATGTCCTTATTTCTTCTGAGAAATCCTCACTTCCTGTTCTTCTGCCTGTAACTACACACAGTATTGTGAGGCTTTCTCCCTGGTGTGGAGAACGCCTCTTGAGGGGGGAGGGGGCGAGCAGGAGTGTCAGGACGCCCCCTAAAACAAACAGCTCCTTTCTCTATTTACAAAGTAGAGAGCGTCCAGACCCTCCTGCTCGTCCCCCTCCCCCCTCAAGAGGCTTTCTCCACACCAGGGAGAAAGCCTTGCATGACTGTGTGGAGTTACAGACAGAAGAACAGGAAGTGAGGATTTCTCAGAAGAAATAAGGACATTTAAAAGCAAAATGGAAGGATGAGGTAAGTGAAGGAGGACTGCACTAAGATAAAGGAAGCTATTTAGGGATTTCTTTTTTTTTTTACCTTTACAGCCCCTTTAAAAGGAGTTAGCTGGAATTCAACTTCAATTTGTTAGTTAGGTTCATCTAATCTGCTAGTCTAACAGTACCCTACCCCAAGAATGACAATGCTGCTGTCCAAAGGTGCCTCTGCTGTCCCTACATCCCGTGGAGACACCCTAAGACAAGAAGTGTGTTACTGGCCAGATCATCAACTCAAAATAAATGAGAATAGACCTGACCTAAAAAATAAAAATGAATATCGATATTACATTTCATGGTTGCAAAGCTGCAATATACATTTTTGTTTTTTGATTGTATTACCATATTACGGTACATACAGGAGCACAGGAAGTTATCGTCTCACAAGATTTCTGGCAGAATCAATAGGAATTATTTTACACTTTTTTTCAGCTGTATTTTTCTCAGCAAAGGCTTTGTAATCCCAGATTTTAACACTAACCTAACACCTAAACTCATCCCTAACAAAGAGGTTGTTAACCAGTTCCTGACCGGCTAACACAGATATACTGCGGCTCTCCTGGGCGAAAATTCAGTACGGGTACATCCTTATCTTTTTCAGGCACCAGCAAGCACACATCGGGGAACCCATGTGTGTGGCACAATTGCAGTCGGCCAAGCACAATCGCGTGTACGAGCGACAGCACAGGGATTTGTGTGTCTAAACACACAAAACCCTGTTCTGTCAGGGAAGAGGAAACATATTGTTTGTTCCTACTAAGTAGAAAAAACAATATATCTCCTCTCCTAGTCACTCCTATCCCCAACACACTGAGGGAACACACAGTTACCCACTTGATCGCCCCCTAGTGTTAACCCCCTTCCCTGCCAGTGACATTTACACAGTAATCAGTGCATTTTTATAGCACTGATCGCTGTATAAAAGGGTCCGATCTGTCCATCGCAATGTCGCAGTACAGCTAGAAATTGCAGATCACCACCATTACTAGTAAAAAAATATATATATTAAAATGCCAAAGATCTTTCCCATAGTTTGATTTGCGCAAACCAATTAATATACGCTTATTGCAATTTTGTTTTACCAAAAATTTGTAGAAGAATATATATTGGCCCAAACTGATGAAGACATTTTTTTATTTTTTTTATTTGGGGGATATTTATAATAGCAAAAAGTTAAAAATATTGTTTTTTTTTCCAAATTGTCACTCTATTTTTGATTATAGCGCAAAAAATAAAAAAACTCAGAGGTGATCAAATACCACCAAAAGAAAGCTCTATGTGTAGGGAAAAAAAGGACTTTGTTTGGGTACAACATCGCATGACCGCGCAATTGTCAGTTAAAGCGACGCAATGCCAAATTGTAAAAAGTGCTCTGGTCAGGAAGGGGGTAAAATCTTCTGAGGCTGAAGTGGTTAATGAAGGTATGGAACTGCATCTCTAAATGATCTAAAAAAAATGAGAAACAGGATTTTCTGTATTACTAAACCTGAATTCAAAGTGGAGAAAATAATTTGATATGTCAGAGGACATGCTAATAGCACTATCAGTAGCTGTACCTCCATTAAGGCTGGGTTCACACTTATGCAAATTGGATGAGGGTTTCCCTGCATCCAATTCGCATAGCAGGAGATTGTGACCGCCTCTCTATAGAACTAATTCACACATCTCCGGAGGGGCACCGATGCAAATTGCACAGGAGCCCTGTGCGTCTTTTGGTTGTTTCAAGTCCAAATTCAGCCCAAAATTCAGGCTAAAATCGGACCTAATACGGTGGATGAAGATGCACCGGACTCCTGCTGTGAGCCGCTGCATGTTCTAGTGTGAACCCAGCATCAATGTTTTTTATTAGTACAAAAACAACAGCAAAAATTCCACTAGTAGTTGCATGGAAAGTTATGATTTACCGCTTTTTAAAACATAAATATGCAGAAAAAAAATATTATATTATTTTATTATTATTTTATTTCAGCTGTGTTGTTCCTAGCTATTCATATATAAAGTAAAATCTAGCTTTTGACATATTTTAAAGTCACATTTGCATCCCATAGGACTGGTGATGATCATTAATTCAATAGTATAAAGCAGCCTTTTTTAACCAGGGTGCCTTGCGGTTTCTTCAGGGGTGCCTTGGCAAAATGATTGCCCCAAAATTGTATACAAGTCGGTGGGTTGATGAAACCTGCTTTAGGTTACACAAAGCCACAGGTTATTGTACACCATTACAACCTTCTCCTAATGACCAATGATATCATCAGTTGATAAGAAGGATGTCAGTTGACCCTTCCTTGCCTCTCTCCATCAGCTTTGGGGTCTCATTAGCCAAGTGATGGAGAAAAACTAAGGGAGAAAAGAAACATTGGAATACTAGTCAGTACCAGTTGTTGCTGATGTTACTGCTTTATGTAAAACTATTAGAATCGTTTTTACGTTTTAGAATGGGGCACCTAAAGACTGTCCAAAATGTTGGAGGGTGCCTCAAGATTGTCCATAATTTTTTAAGGTGCCTTGACTGAAAAAAAGGTTGAGAAACATTGGTCTAGAGTAGGGTATATGGGGACATGTTGGCCAATCTATTTGTAATTGGACAATGCATTTAAAGCCTCCAGATCGGGGAAGAAGTAGATATTCTGTCATTTTTTTATTGCGGTCTTTGTCCACAATGGAGAGAATCACTCTCTATATTTGTCCTAGTGACCATTGCCACATGAACTGAAAGTCCATAAAAGTCTTAAATTCTGAGTCACTAGAATAGATATTGAGGCAAAATCTCCCAATAGGGATACTTGTTGCAGTAACTACAGGGACCAGATTTACCACTAGGCCACATAGGCAGATTACAACTGAGGATTTCCTCATAATTTGAAGAGATTGTTTTTAATTCCCTATAGGAGAAAATCTCCCAAATAAGAGCAACAATAATTTGTAAGGGTTTTAACCTGTCCCCACTCTATCCAAAACAAAAAAAGTTTGGGAGCTCCTACCCCAATATTAGTTACCCCTTTTGTAGCACACCTTGTCCAAAATAGCCAATTCATTGAGATCTCCAATTATGTCACTTACCTTTACTGTAAACCAGGGGTGCCCAACCAGTGGCCCAGGGGCCACATGTGACCCGCAGAGCCCTCTTATGTGGCCCGCAACCTCCTGCTCTGGGATAGAGGGTCAGCAAGCCCAGATCAGTGTTGTGAATAAAGCCGGCGGTAGAAGAAGCAAGTGGTATCAATACCAAATGAATTCTGCCTGGGACAGCAACTGCCGGCGATACCTGAATATAAGACTGTTATTAAAGGTAAGTTTTATGTATTACTTATTTTATGTATTACTTAAATGGCAGTGTAAATATGGCAAATCTCTTCTGCAGTGGTTACTGGGCTGCTTTCAAACTGATCCACATGTGAAGCGCAGTGCAGTGCACCTTATCTACACTGAGGCATAGACTTCTGTTTTTACCTCCTGGTTTTGTGCGCATTCTGAAAGTGCACTACATCTGCAGGATATAATATAAGTCTATGGCAAAGTGTAGCTAACCCGCATGAAAGCCACAGGTGCTTCACCCACGGTGCAGGTAAATCACAGCGCATCAGTGTGAAAGAAGCCTTAGGCCACTTTCACATAAGTCCGACCAAATCGGACCCCCCATTCACCTCTATGGAGCAGCAGATGTAAACAGACTTGTGTCCGTTTACACCTGCCTATCTCCAATTTGATCAGCTAAAAGAAAAAAAACGGAAGGGGATCTGTCCCCCTCCATCTGGGTGGATTGGGTTGGAGGGAGGGCCCATAGAGTAGAGCAGGCCGTGTTCATGTCCATTCTACATATGCAAAGTGGACACGAACCTGTCATCTGCCCGCTCCACTCATTTACGTTACCAAGTCGCTTAAGTGGCCCTCGCTCTTCAAAAGGTTGGGCACTCCTGCTGTAAACCATGAGTAATCAGAGATTTCGACGACTTGCTGTTTTGACACAACACCTGCAACTTCGGGCTTTCAGGAAAAAACGTAGGACTCATCTCTTCGTTCGCATTTGTAGTGCTACACAAGTAATTCACTCACTCACTCACTCACTCACTCACTCACTCACTCACTCACTCTGTACACACTCAGGTACACAAAGACTTTGCCGTTTTGACACAACAGTGGCTAATAAGGAAAAAGCTGTTGCCACCTTTGAGGCGGCCATTTTGTTTGTTAGTATTAGAGCGGACTACAATGTCCGCTCATAATATCGTGTACTGGAGTGTATATGGTTGCCAGTGTTGTGTCAGAACAGCAAGTCGTCAAAATCTCCAATTACTGATGGTTTACAGTAACAGGATGTGATGTAATTGGAGATGTAATTGGAGATCTCAATGAATTGGGGGCACCACAGCCCTACAGTTTTGCTCTGATCCTCCAGCAAAGTGATTTACTGATCCACTTTATAAGGGGGTAAATAAATAAACTGGTTACTTTTATTCAGGGGTGTCCAAACTTTTTTCAAAGAGGGCCAGATTTGATGAAGTGAACATGCGTAAGGGCCGACCATTTTGCTGACATTCTTTGAACCATTAAAATTTGGTCTAAGTGTGTTTGCCCAAGCACTAATACATGGCCCAACAAGAATTCTCCTGCCTTTGTGGCTGTGTGTAGTGAAGAGATGAGCTTGGGCGTGTTATTTGGATATACCGTATTTATCAAAAAAAATGTAAATAAAGAACTGTGAAGCAAAATAAGGGTCAATGCCCATCAATGCAGCCCAATCAGTGCCATGAATGCAGCCTTGCCATTGCCATGAATGCAGCGTCTCCATTGCCATGAATGCAGCCTGATCGATGCCCATCTGCAGCCTTTTTTTTTATATTTTTGGTATCGTGTTGGAGTGCGGCTGTCCATCTCCTCTTTTTTTCTTCGTTACTGCAGCCTTGGGGGGGGGGGGGGGGGGGGGGACGATGCCAACAGATTACATACAGGAGAATCTCCAGTTTACACAGCAGCCTCTTTAATACAATGTCCCGCCTCCTATGATAGACAGAGGAGTCGTCCAATGGCAGCACAGGAGACGAGACTTCCTATTACAGATGCCGCAGAGTAAACAGGAGATTCTCCTGTATGTAATTTGACAGCACTCGTTCCCCGCCCCTCCCTGTCCCCTCCAAGGCAGCACCGATAAATACAGTACATATCCAAATTACCAGGGGGGCCACATTAAACTGGAACAGGGGAAGCAATTGGCCCCCGTGCCGGACTTTGGACATGCCTGCTTTTATTGGTTCCAATAATCCTAAAAGCCTGCTTTTCAACAACACTGGACTTTTTAAAAATAAAAAAACGAAACATGGATTTGAATAGTGATACAAAGCTCCATTTAAAAATAAGCAACACATTCTGAACTGAAGGAAAAACATAAAGGGAAAATACAATCCCCAGCTGAATGTGATTTTGTGTAAAACAACATTTCTTTTACAGAGACTATTGGAATCAAACAGGGACATCTTGAGTGGTAAATAGGCCAATTTTTCATTTGCATGCAAGTTGTTCCCTATGATCCGGGGTTGTTAATCAAGCATGCCACACATAGATTGTCTGCCTTCCTGCCAAGGAGAGGAGGTTTTGTTGTATAAATTCTCACACCCAGCTAGAAATACAAAGCTTTCAGGCAAGCAGGCTGCAATTTTAGCATCGCTAATAGGCCATTTATGAGAGTGTGTTACAATGTGGTACCACATGAATGTGCAACTGTAGAGCAACATTCCACACCCCCTAAAAGGATTGCTTTTGCCCTATAACTGAAAAAAACGCCATAAAAGAGATTTATTTCAAGTGAATTATGCATTTTGATATTGTGCAAAGTGTGTTGATACAAAGGATTTAAAAACACCACTTTAATGGCTTTACAAATCGTGCACACAAAAATAATATATTTGTTTGCCAGATTTCTAAAAAACATACAATAACGCAGCAGTCATTGTAGTTTTAAGTTAAAGGGGGAAAAAACGGTCTTTTGATAAAGGCTGTTTATTTTCTTTCCAATTATGAATAAACATTATGTATAAACATGCAGTAAACATTGTATACGTAAAATCGACAATAAATGTATTTAAACTACTTCAGTCTATTGAAACAAGCAGGAGATTGTTTTAAAATGAGAAGTTGCTGAAATAATGAAATGCTGCCAATTAAAGTAGACTTAAAATTCCTCCCTATCTTGACTGTACTGCTGATTTAACCATGTTTTCCCCGCTTAATGACCAGGCCATTTTTTGCGATACGCCCCTGCGTGGCTTTAACTGACAATTGCGCGATCGCGAGACACTGTACCCAAACAAATCTGACGTCTTTTTTTCCCCACAAATTTCATCAGTTTAGGCCAATATGTATTCTTCTACACATTTCTTGTAAACAAGATCTCAATAAGCGTATATTGATTGATTTGCACAAAATGTATAGCATCTACAAAAATAGGGGATAGGTTTATTGCATTATTATTAGACTTTTTTTTCTTTTACTAGTAATGGTGGTGATCAGCGTTTTTTTTTTTTTTTTGCGAGACTGCAACATTGCGGTTCACAGATCGGACACGTTTTAAACTTTTTTGGGACCAATGACATTTATACAGTGATCAGTGCTAAAAATAGCCACTTATTACTGTATAAATGGCACTGGCAGGGAAGGGGTTAACACTAGGGGGCGATCAAGGGGTTAAGTGTTCCCTAAAAAGGTGTTTCTAACTGTGGGGGGAGTTTACTGAATGGGGAGTGGAGATCGCTGTTCCTAATCACTAGGAACAGCAGATCTCTCCCACCCCCCCCTGTCAGAACAGGGGGTTGGTTTGTTTACACCGAAAGATCCCCATGCTCTCGGTGGAGCGATTGATGTATTGGAACGGCCAGTGGCGGAATTTTCATTGGTGCAGCAGTCGCGGTTGCGACTGGGCCCTGTGGTTTAGCCAAGTCGGGGGGGCCCGCTCGCCGCCCGTGTGAGGGGCCCGCCCACCGCCTGCCAGTGTGGAGCCGTTCTGCCGCTGGATCGGGTGCTGACAAGGCACTGGCAGTAAATGCAGGGGCGGCATCGCAGCAACCCCCCCAAGACCCGGCATCTCCCCCTGCACCTCTGGCTGGCTGTTTAGAGTGCAGTGGGGAGATGTGGTAGGAGGTGGAAGCTGGAGATCGGCAGCTCTATGGTGCCTGTGTGGGCAGCGTGATCTCTCTGGGGCTTGTAGTACTCGAGTGCAGTGTATACAGAGAAGGGGAGGGGCCTCTGACCCGAGGCAGGTATCAGTTTCACTTTCTCTCTGCTTGCAGTTGCACACTGTTGTTAATGCCCGGGTCAGAGGCCCCTCCCCCTCTGCTGTATTCATGATTCGGAGAACTACAAGCCCCAGTGAGATCCCCCTGCCTGTGTGGACACTATAGAGCTGCCGATCACCACCTCCACCAGCCAGGTACAGGGGAACTTCTGCAAGGGGGAATCAGCTGTTTGGGGACCCTGATGTAAGAGGGGGGGTCTCTGGAGACACTAATGTAAGAGAGGGGGGGCTTCTGGGGACACTAATGTAAGGAAGGGGGCCTCTGGGGACACTAATGTAAGAGAGGGGGGCCTCTGGGGACACTAATGTAAGAGAGGGGGGCTTCTGGGGACACTAATGTAAGGAAGGGGTCCTCTGGGTACACTAATGTAAGAGAGGGGGGGCTTCTGGGGACACTAATGTAAGAGGGGCTTCTGGGGACACTAATGTAAGAGAGGGGGGCTTCTGGGGACACTAATGTAAGAGAGGGGGGCTTCTGGGGACACTAATGTAAGAGGGGGGACTTCTGGGGACACTAATTGAAAGGGGGGCTTTTGGGCACACTAATGTAAGGGGGGGGGCTTCTGGGGACACTAATGTAAGGGGGGGGCTTCTGGGGACACTAATGTAAGGGGGGCTTCTGGGGACACTAATGTAAGGAAAGGGGCTTCTGGGGACACTAATGTAAGGAAAGGGGCCTCTGGGGACATTAATGTAAGAGAGGGGGGGCTTCTGGGGACACTAATGTAAGAGGGGGGGGGCTTCTGGGGACACTAATGTAAGAGGGGGGGCTTCTGGGGACACTAATGTAAGAGGGGGGCTTCTGGGGACACTAATGTAAGGAAGGGGGCCTCTGGTGACACTAATGTAAGGAAGGGGGCTTCTGGGGACACTAATGTAAGGAAGGGGGCTCTCTGGGGGCCCTGATGTAGGGGGAGACTCTCTGGGGACCCTGATGTAGGGGGAGACTCTCTGGGGACCCTGATGTAGGGGGAGACTCTCTGGGGACCCTGATGTAGGGGGAGACTCTCTGGGGACCCTGATGTAGGGGGAGACTCTCTGGGGACCCTGGTGTAAGGGGGGGCTCTCTGGGGACCCTGATGTACGGGGAGACTCTCTGAGGACCCTGATGTAGGGGAAAACTCTCTAGGGACCCTGGTGTAAGGGGAGACTCTCTGGGGACCCTGGTGTAAGGGGGCCTCTCTGGTGACCCTGATGTAAGGGGAGACTCTCTGGGGACCCTGTTGTAAGGTGGGGTTCTCTGGGGACACTAATGTAAGAGGGGAGACTCTCTGGGGACACTAATGTAAGAGGGGAGGCTCTCTGGGGACCCTGGTGTAAGGGGGGCTCTCTGGGAATCCTGATGTAGGGGGAGACTCTCTGGGGACCCTAATGTAGGGGGAGACTCTCTGGGGACCCTGGTGTAGGGGGAGACTCTCTGGGGATCCTGATGTAGGGGGAGACTTTCTGGGGACCCTGATGTAGGGGGAGACTCTCTGGGGGCCCTAATGTATGGGGAGACTCTCTGGGGACACTAATGTAAGAGGGGAGGCTCTCTGGGGACCCTGATGTAGGGGGAGACTCTCTGGGGACCCTGGTGTAGGGGGGGACTCTCTGGGGATCCTGATGTAGGGGGAGACTTTCTGGGGACCCTGATGTAGGGGGAGACTCTCTGGGGGCCCTAATGTATGGGGAGGCTCTCGGGGGACACTAATGTAAGAGGGGAGGCTCTCTGGGGACCCTGATGTAGGGTGAGACTCTCTGGGGACACTAATGCAAGAGGGGAGACTCTCTGGGGACACTAATGTAAGAGGGGAGGCTCTCTGGGGACCCTGATGTAGGGGGAGACTCTCTGGGGACACTAATGTAAGAGGGGAGACTCTCTGGGGACACTAATGTAAGAGGGGAGGCTCTCTGGGGACCCTGATGTAAGGAGGGACTTTCTTGGGACACTAATGTAGGAGGGGAGGCTCTCTGGGGACACTAATGTAAGGGGAGGTTCTCCAGGGACCCTGATGTAAGGGGAGGTTCTCTGGGGACCCTGATGTAGGGTGAGACTCTCTGGGGACCCTGGTGTAGGGGGGGCTCTCTGGGGATCCTGATGTAGGGGAAGACTCTCTGGGGACCCTGATGTAGGGGGAGACTCTCTGGGGGCCCTAATGTATGGGGAGACTCTCTTGGGGCCCTAATGTATGGGGAGACTCTGGGGGCCCTAATGTAGGGGGAGACTCTCTGGGGACACTACTGTGAGGGGAAGGCTCTCTGGGGACAATAATGTAAGGGGGGCTCTCTGGGGACCCTGATGTAAAGAAAGGGGCTCTCTGGGGACACTAATGTAAGAGGGAGGCTCTCTGGGGACCCTGATGTAAGGAGGGACTTTCTGGGGACACTAATGTAGGAGGGGAGGCTCTCTGGGGACACTAATGTAAGAGGGGAGACTCTCTGGGGACACTAATGTAAGAGGGGAGGCTCTCTGGGGACCCTGATGTAAGGAGGGACTTTCTGGGGACACTAATGTAGGAGGGGAGGCTCTCTGGGGACACTAATGTAAGGGGAGGTTCTTTGGGGACACTAATGTAAGGGGAGGTTCTCTGGAGACCCTGATGTAAGGGGAGATTCTCTGGGGACCCTAATGTAGGGGAAGGCTCTCTGGGGACCCTGATGTAAGTAGGAAGGCTCTCTGGGGACCCTGATGTAAGGGGGGCTCTCTGGGGAGTCCCCCTATGTGATGGTGTGTGTAGGGGGGGGGGGGTGGCGGCATTGAAGGACCTGGCCTTGGGGCAGCAAAGGGAATAAATCTGGGCCTGGGCATAGGCAGCGCTGAGACTGGGGCTGACACCAATGAGAGAAGGCGGAGGAGAAGCTTTCCTCTCTGCGCGGAGTACCTATGCCGTCTACCTATGAAACAAGAAGGCATCCTGGCGGGAGATTAGAAGGCACAGTGATGGTGACCGTAACTGATCGAATGGAATTCCCAGGGATTCGATTGATTGACAGTAAGTGAAATTTTTTCAGAGCTGAGCAATCGATGCCAACCTCCACCACCTGTGCCTCTTACTGATCCCATCCCCCCCACCACTGATCTCATCCCTATCCCCCCCATTACTTCTACAACAGAGGTGATAGGGGATAGGGCTGAGATCAGTGGTGGGAGGATAGGATTAGTAATAGGCACAGGTGGTGGTGGGAGAGGATGGCACCAACACTGCTGCTGCAGCCACCCCCCTCAAGTATCACTGCTGGTACTTGAGGGGGGGTGGTAGCGGTGATACTAGAGCGGAGTGGTAGTGGTGATACATGAGGGGGGTGGTGCCAGTGGTACTTGAGGGGGGTGGCAGTGGTGATGCCATCCTCTCCCGCCACCACCCGTGCCTCTTACTGATCCCATCCCCCTACAGCCGCACCACTGATCAGAATTGTTTTACTTTGTTGTACAGTGTAAAAAAATTAAGTATCAAAATCAGTCTTTTCGGGGGGGGGCCTTCATGATTTCTTGCACCGGGGCCCTGAAGTCTGTAGTTACGCCACTGGGAACGGCTATTTGCGCAGCCATGCCATTCTGCCACAGTATGACTTCGGTGGCTGGTCGGAAAGCAGTTAAAGGGGTTGTAAAGGTTCATTTTTTGTCCTCGAAAGTGCCGCGTGGTGAACGCACAGGCTTCTCGACCAGGCTTTTCGACTCAATTTTTAGATGATTGATAGCAGCGCAGCCATTGGCTCCCGTTGCTGTCAATCAAATAAATGACACAGCCCGCCGGGGGCAGGGCCGAGTGATACAGTCAGCAGCTATAGCCAACTGTATCACTGTATCAGGAGAGCGTGCCCACAAGCTAACCCCCTTGGGAGAGAGCTTCCCAGAACAGGAGTTAGCTGATGCGGGGAGGAGCCGAGACAGCTACCGAGGGACCCCAGATAACGAGGATCGGGGCCACTCCATGCAAAATGAGCTCGTACGGGAACAGAATGAACAATTTTTTTTTTTCACAAAAAGTTTTTATTAGGTGAAAAGTAACGCATAATACAACATACACTTACAAAAGCATAATAGTAGTTAAAGCGGATCTCCACCCTAAAGTGAAGATCCGCTGATCGGAACCCTCCCCCCCTCCGGTGTCACATTTGACACCTTTCAGGGGGGAGGGGGGTGCAGATACCTGTCTAAAGACAGGTATCCGCACCCACTTCCGGCCCGCAGTCTCGGGCAAAAGACGGGCTTTTCCCGTTGTGTGCTGGGAACTCTCAGCTCCCAGCACACAGCGGGAGCCAATCGCCGGGCGCAGCGCGACTCGCGCATGCGCCGTAGGGAACCGGGCAGTGAAGCCGGAGCGCTTCACTTCCTGGTTCCCTCACCGTGGATGGAGGGGGGAGCAGCAGGGTGATGAGCGATCGCTCATCCTCTGCTGCGGACGCCGCTGGACTCCAGGACAGGTAAGTGTCCTAATATTAAAAGTCAGCAGCTGCAGTATTTGTTGCTGCTGGCTTTTAATATTTATTTAAGGTGAACCATCCGCTTTAAGAATTGTATACAGCAGAGGATAAACAAAAAAGAAGAACAAAAACAATCGTATGGGAGTTCCATACTGTGATATTCATGTAGGCATACATGTATCAAAACTGACTTCATTTTCGAACTAAAGTGAAAGAACAATATCGGTGCTTGGACAAGCATATTCGTGAAGGGGGGGTGGGGAGAGGAAGGGGAGGGGGGAGGAAAGAAGATAAAAAAAAAAGGAAGGGGGGGATAGAATTAACAATTTTACATTTAATGTGTAACATTTTCGTACAAGAAAAATCAGAAAAGAAAAACTGCGCATGATCAGAAACAAAAAAACAACAAAAGAAATCTTTGTCATATGAAAATATTTGTAAAAATGTTTGTACAAATTGTCTTTCATCGGTTCCGATTTGCTGTGAAACATCGAGAAAAATCAGATGAAAGTTCTCTCGATTTTGTTATAGTGTGTACCCCACTTCCCCACTTCCACTTTTTGAAAAATCGAAAATGAAGAGGTTACTGATGTTGCGAAAATTCTCATAGGATAGAATACAACTGATGTAATGTATGTATTTACGTATTTATCCCTTAAGATAATTTTGCATGAACTGTTGTGATCAGCTCTCGAAAGTTGTGTTCCAATGATCAGATTATTGTACAGTCTCTTAAAAAACTGTATTTTTCATCCAATTTTCTAAAACTATGTACTTACTGTCCCTGTAGTATTTGACCCCTTATTCTAGGCTACCTCCAGGCCCACCTGCCCCTCATCTATCCACTAGAATGCATGCGATCCTACTGTGGAGATGCTCATAAATTCAGTAGCCTTTGGAACTGCAAACATACACAGGGTGCTGTAAAGAGGCCTTGCAGATTATGCATGCTCTTGCAAATGTGTGCTAACTAAACCCCTGTTTTTAACGCAGACTGTTGGACAGATTAATTCAGTTGATCAGCAGACTGGTTGGTGAGTTGAGCTATGGAATGTTCTCTGGTTTCGTCTTCTGGGCAAAAATCTAACCCATCCCCCGTTGAAATGTCATGTGAACAATCTGAAGGCCAAAGGTGCTCCTCTGGGGTGGAGAAAATAGTCTTCTCCCGGGTGGCTTTGGTTAAGGGTATCTTCTAATATCCCTTTGAACGGTCCAAAGTCTCTCTAAGAGCTCATCTACCCATGGAATGGAGTAGCGGTCAAACTTTGAAAACTCAGTAAGCTTCCAGAGTTCCACTGGGCTTGGGGAATAACACTATTGGACTTGACCACTCACTCTGTGATTCTACAAATATTTCCAGCACCAACATCATTTTCACCTCATCTGAGACAGCCTTCCTCTGAGCCTCTGGGATGTGATAAGGCCTAACCCAAACCTTTTTACCAGGCTCAGTAATTATATTATTTTCAATAACATCAGTGAACCATGGTTAACTTGAGACTATCTCTGTAATCCTTTCCAAAAATTCCTTCACACCCTTGGTTTAGGCTTTTTGACAGAGTACTGGCTACCTGGACATTGTCCACACCAACCTGGGACTTAAGTCTTGAACTTGTCAGGGTGAAAACCAGTTTGTTCTTATTCCAGAACTTCAACAAAAGCATGTGGTAGATTTGGTAAGGCTTCTTCTTCCCTTGGTCATGAAGCCTGTAGTTCAACTCCTCCACTTTAGCTACAATCTCAAATAAGCCTTGCTCCCTGGCCAAAAACGTGCTTTCTACAGTGGAGACCATTACTACTGCCACTTGATCCCTCATTTGAAAGTGCCTTTTTTTTATACAACCCGTTATAGTTTTGGGCACTTTGCATATGTTCCCTTACCAGTGGCATCACTATTGCATCTGGGAGACAAGCTCTAGAACACTCTTGTAAGAGGTGGACTAACTCTCTCATTGTTCCCTCACCAGGTCAAGCAACCCTCAGGCTCTCCATTCATATACCAGCTCAAAAGGATCAAAACCCATGCATTCAATCTCTCAAAAAATAAGAGGAGGGATAGAGAAGAAAGGGTTTATTTCTGAAATTTACCCATTTATATGCGAGGAGAATATTGAGGGATCAATGCAGCTTAAAAGTAAAAAGAAATGGGAGGAAGACCTGGGAATTACGGATGACCAATGGAGGATGGTGCTGGAGAGAGGGCAAATGGTCACAGTCTCGCCAGCTCAGAAGATATATTTTTTAAAGATGATACATAGGGCATATAATACCCCAAAAAGACTATTTAGATTTGGTTGGAGAACGGATGCAGGGTGCTCCAGATGCCAGGACACGGGGGACTTATTACATATGTTATGGAGGTGCCCTAAATTATTTAGGTATTGGCTAGAGATTATCAGAATCATTAACAAGACATATGGGACTAGGTTGGAAATGGACCCTAGAACGTGCATATTGGGAATATGGGAAGAAAGGGGAGGGTTGGCGAGTACTTCAAAAGCCGTTGTAAGGTGCCTTTTTCAGGCAAGAAAATTAATCGCCCAAAGATGGCAAGCAGTAAACCCCCCAACAATAAGCAAGTGGACTAACATTGTGACAGAAACAATATGGAAAGAGAAAACAGTTTATATCAAAAGAGGAAATATCAAGGAATTCGATAAAATATAGAAACCGTGGTTACTTTTAGATAGGATATCCGGTATGAAATGTTGTGGAGCAAACTGGAAATCAAGGGCGGGTAGTGGGAGGGAGGTGGTAGGGAGAGTAGGGGAAAACAACCAATTAATAGGGGTAAAGTCTAAGGCCTCGTACACACGAGGGGATATGTCCGCTGAAAACGGTCCGATGGACCGTTTCAGCAGACATCTCCGCTCGTGTGTATGGGCTAGCAGACAGATTTGTCCACCCGACAGATTTCAAAGCAAGCTTTGAAATCTATCCGGTGGAATCTGTCCGCCCGACATGTCTGCTGGTTAGTACACTTACCAGCAGACATGTCGTCCCCCACCGCCGCCGCCGAATGGATTCGGCGCATGCGCGGAAGTGTTTAACTTCCTGGTGCGGTGACGTGGCGGTGACGTGGCGGCATCAACGTCACCGCCGCGTCACCGCGCTGTCCGGCGGCGGGGAATTTGATCCGATGGTGTGTACACGCCATCGGATCAAACTCCCGATCGGACATATCCGATGGAAATGGTCCGCGGACCGTTTTCATCGGATATGTCCGATGGTGTGTACGAGGCCTAAGATTATGTTATGCGGGGAATGTGAAATGTTTTGTAAAAAGAAAATGATGTATGTAATCTGTTTTTTAAATATGAAATATAACGAAATAAAGAGAATTAAATAAACAAATAAATAAAAAAAAAAGCATTATTAAAATCACTGCTCCTGAAAAAACGGCAGTTTTTTAAAACTTTTTTTGCATTGATACATGTCCCCTGGGGCAGGACCCAGGTCCCCAAACACTCCCCTGGGGCAGAACCCGGGTCAGAACCCAGGTCCCCAAACAATAACTTGCATATTAGCCTTTAAAATTTAGCACTTTAGATTTCAAACGTTCGAGTCCCATAAACTTTAACAGGGTTCTAAAGTTCACACAAACTTTTGGTCTGTTCGCAGGTTCTGGTGCGAACCGAACTCAGGGGTGTTCGGCTCATCCCTATTTGTGACATGGGAGTTAACATGACTAGGTACCAAAATTTAACACAAATTGGGAGGAGGCCCTACGGCTACTGAAACCAATACCTTTGGATAAGAGGTTATGCAATGCCTTATCAGTATACAATCTGGATATGTTCTTTTTCATGAAACTCATTATTTTATTATACTCTACAGAATAGGTTGTAAGTAACAAAATCTAACCTCCCATCTTTTCTATATTTGGACCTGGACCTAGATTTAACAGAATGAGTACTGGAGAGTAGATCCGCCTGTTGTTTATGACAAGCAGCATTAAGTCCCCTATCTATTCTCCATTGAGGGTAACCCCGATTGGAGAGTCTATCTCTGACAACCTCACACTCCTCGGAAAAAAAGGTCAGTGGAGCAGTTTCTCTTTGCACGGATAAACTCCCCTACAGGGATGGCATTTATCGTATGAGTAGGGTGGCAACTGCTGGCTATAAGGGTGGCATTACTCGCATAGGACTTCCTAAAAGTAGTTGTTAGGACAAGAAAAAATGTATGTGTCAACAGGAATTCAATACATTTCAAAAGGTAGCTCTGAAGCTTTGGAGAAGAACTAGTGTACTTATTCAGGTGACGTAGTATCGCTTTGATGGCCAAATGATGTGGAATAGACGAATAAAGGGCCACTACATCTAAAGTCACGCAAACATATTGATCTGCCCATTGGATATTTTCCATCTGAGATAAAACATGACCTGTGTCCTGAATATAACCAGGAAGCCTCTGTACAAGTGGTTGCAAATGTAAATCCACCCATTCCCTAAGGGGTTCTAAAAGGTAACCTATAACCGCTACAATGGGTCATCCCTGTAAAGGAACAGGGTTTGTGAAACTTAGGTAGGTGATGGAACACTGGAGAAACTGGGTCCTTCACTACCAAAAATTCAGCATTTTTATCAGTCAAAACACCTTCGCAATAAGATCCATTAGGGCTGATTTAAACAAATGTGTAGGGCTTTGTTTTAGGGGGCAATAAACATCAGTGTTGGCCAATTGTCCCAATCCTTCCTGACGATTAGATATGTGCATTCCCGTTCGTACAAATGTTATTTTCGTGATAATGTGTGCATACGAAAACGGTAAAGCACCAAAATACGAAAACGACGGGATAACGGATGAGCCGAATAACTAACGACCGCAAATACGAACAAACGATCCGACGGGAAAAAAACGACAAAACGAAAACGGCAAAAGAACGAAAATGAAATCTGTATCAAGAGATTTGCATTGTGTATTTTGTTTGAATCCGTTTTGTGTTCGTTTTCAATTGTATGTTCATTGTTTATATGACATCTATAACAAAAGAATTTCATTATGAATATTGAATGAATTCCTTTTTCTGTTCGTATTGTGTATTCAAAATACTGAATGCAAATCTTTTGTTATAGGTGTCATATCAACATACGAAAATAACAGAATATAGAAAAAGGATTCAAATGCAAATCTTTTGTTTATGGTCGTGGCCCTCTGACTGAGAGTGATGTGGATCACATAAACATGCGACAAGTCTTACAACATAAATAGACCTGAAGTGTGCCTTGGTGGTCTGGTCAGTATGCCAAGAAAAGGGGGCATACCCAAAGTAAGTAATGGGTAGTTGTTGAAGAAGGATATGCTGAGAAGTGCCCTGAAAAAGGGAAGGGCGGGAGGGTGTCGAATGCAATTGAATGCGCAGACTCACGGACATGAGGTGAGCTGGGTAGAGTCGGCCCAGTGACATGTAGTACTGCACACTGAACTGACAAAGAGCATGTGTGAGTGGGCTGCTTAAATACCCTCCGGGCTCCTCCCATAAACTCAGGCCACCATACTGGCCATCTTATTTATCGTTTTTTTGAACGGCCAGAGAGTCAGTGACTGAAAGCAGCTTCTCTTTTGTGCTGAGTACACTAGTACAGTGAGAGTTGTACAGTAAAGCCAAATAAACTTTTCTGTGGATTTTCATCTGAAGGGAGATCAGTTGGCCAGACTTTTGAACCCAAAAATGTTTTTTTCTGTTCATATTTTAAGTCACATGTTCCATTGTTCATATGAACATGTGACAGAAAACCATTTTTGGGTTCAAAAGTCTGGCCAACTGATCTCCCTTCAGATGAAAACCCACAGAAAAGTTTATTTGGCTTTACTGTACTACACTGTACTCAGCACAAAAGAGAAGCTGCTTTCAGTCACTGACTCTCTGGCCATTCAAAAAATTATTTTCGTATGTTGATATGACACCTATAACAAAAGATTTGCATTCAGTATTTTGAATACACAATACGAACAGAAAAAGGAATTCATTCAATATACATAATGAAATTATTTTGTTATAGCTGTCATTGAACAATGAACATACAACTGACACTAACACAAGAAAAGCATTCAATAATACACAAAATGCATGAAGGCCTGAAGCACCTTACAGGAGTGCTTGCAAAAGTTGGTGCCAGGATTTCCAATTTTTTTTTCGCCAATTAGGTCGCCCTATTTGTCTCAGAGACACCCTTCTCCTCCTTCTGCCTTTTCAAAAGTTGTCATTAATGCCTCCACATAATTTGTAGGTGTCAGAAATGGCTTTCTCTGGTGGTTGCCTAGTTTCTAGGGCAACAACCAATGGTTTACAGCTTTAAGAAAGTGATTTTACTGCCTCAGAATGAGTTTTTATTTGTGCTTCTGTAGTTATCAAGGTGGATGTCTGGGTCTCTGTATTTCTTTGCCGAGCCCCCATATTACACTGCTACACTGGCCAGGCATTTTTCTGCATTAGCCTGCTACTGTGCAACATTAGCCACTAGAAATTTCCTCAATATTTCCTTATTTTCTGGATCAAATGGAGGTTACGGTCATTTCAATTGTCAGTTTTCTCTTTTTTTTTTCAAAGCTTGTCTGCATCTTTATGCATCAGGTATGACGATTGGGGGTCAGTGAGATCGCAGGACTCAGGCTTCTTAACAGGATAGGCTTATTATTAAGGGCATTGCAGCAAATGTAGGTATCAGCGAATGGCAGCTTGCTTTTTCAAGAGAAATACTCCCTTTATGGGCAAAATTACTGTTTTTTTATTATAAAAGTAGACTCTAATTAATATTTTCTATTGCATATCTTTTTCCTACATCCCCATGATGTCTTGTGACTTTACAGCACCTCTTATTTTACTTCTTTATTTGGCATTGTGTAGATTCTGAATGCTTCAGAGACACGCACAACACAATAACGCCGGCTTGATGGTACATTCCCAGGGTGTGTTTTCCAGATGCCCTGGACACAAAGTGGGCTGAACGATGCTGGGTGCCATTCAGCCTTGAGGAGGACTGGCACTGACTTACAGGGTGATGAGCCTGCAGGGGACAGTGTAAGAATTTTTTTTTTTTTCTCAAGAGCAATGGATTTATTATTTTTGAACAACACTGGAGTTGAGCTTTAACCCATATGCTATAGCATGACTGACTTATTTCTGTTGTAGTAGTCTAAGTGCAAAGAGCATGTACAGTATATAGAGAAACAGACATTAAGCCGTGTACACACGGCAGAGAACCTCGACGGGCAGAACACATCGTTCCGCCCGTCGAGGTTCCCTGCCGGCCGTCGAAATCGGCGACCCGCCTGTCGGGAATGGCAACCAGCCATTCTTCCAGGCGGGCCGTCGAGCAAATAGAGAGCGTGCTCTCTATTTCTGCTCGACATGCTTCCCGACGGGAAGCTCGCCGAGAGCGTACACACGGCCGAGGTCCTCGCTGGAATGCAGCTTCCAGCGAGGTTCTCGCTGGTTTCCAGCGAGAACCTCGGTCGTGTGTACGCCGCCTTAGGCTATATATATGCACTCTGCATATTTTCCATGCCAAGAGCTGTTGAATTTATAGTATACACATGGGTACAGAACTGTTGAAACTGCATTCTAATGCAAATGTAAATAGTGAAATGTCAGGATAACAGCAGCATGCTGACTGCAGACAACAGGGAAACAGAGATCATAAACAGTGTCTTCAGTCAATGAGGAACACGCTGGAGAGAGAACATGCATACGGAGCGTTGCTCTCAATAAGTGTCTGATGACAGTACATGTCCAGTGATTTACATGGGCTCTGAATGCTTTACTTTATCCTGATATCTTTTCAATAAGTATTCTTTTTATTGTTGCATTTTCATCAACCTTCTGAACTCAGCAAGGAAATGTAAAGAAAACACCTATAAATATATATGACATCTTACAGCATACTACAGCAGATTTTTTTTAAAGGCCCACGATAGTAAAATAAAATCTTGAACTCCAATAAATCTGATTAATCCTCTCTTTTTTTAATTTCATATGCGTTTAGATTTTTTGCACGTTTTCTTATAGCTCAAGCTATTCAGCATAAATCTTAGTTACCATGGTTGGTACAAACCATGCAATACTTCCAGGGATGCTCAACTTTTTGTTCATGTGGTTTTCAAAAAAACAAACAATCATACTTACCTAGGTGGATGCAGCATTGGTGCAATGCTGTAACTTACCCCCAGGACCTCTAAGGCCACGTACACAATTGGACATGTCCGATGAAACTGGTCTGCAGACCGGTATTATCGGACCAGTTCGATGGTGTGTACGACCGTTTTTCCATCGGACCAAAGTTTTAAAATTTGCTTTAAAACCTGTCTGATGGAACCTGTTCGTCGGACAGGTTCGATGGTTAGTACACAAAAGCATCGGACCAAAAACCCACGCATGCTCAGAATTAAGTCGACGCATGCTTGGAAGCATTGAACTTTGTTTTTTCATCACGTCGTTGTGTTCTACGTCACCGCGTTCTTGTCTGATCGGATTTTGGTCCGATGGTGTGCGCACATCAGACCATCAGACAAGTTCAGAGTTGTCTGATGAAAACGGTCCGTCAGACAAGTCTCATTAGACATGTCTGATCGTGTGTACAGGGCTTAAGACCGAGAAGCATGCCATCGAAGACCTCTGATCGCTTGGTTCTCCATTCACTCCCACCAATTTTAAATAACAAAGGGGTGGAGTCACCCGCTGAAGTCACCAGGTGGCCCCGCCCCTGTATGATGTCATCAGCCAGTGGCATTTTGGGGTGGTGGGCCATCCAGAGTAGTCAGCGGGTAACCCATTTGTTGTTTAAGAACTGCCAGACAATGGAGCTGGCAGATTGCGGGAGCGAACTGTTTTCTTTTCTTGGGTCGGCGGTGGCAGTGGGCATCATGACTGACAATAGATCTACATCCGAGGACATTGTTTTTTATTTTAGTTTTTTATTTTAGTTTTTTATTTTAGTTTTTTATATAAAGGACTTGTCAAAAACTGCCTATTGTCATTTTTTACACTATGCTTTTTTTGTTTGGTGAATTAGTAGGGTTACTATGTACCCCATACTCACTCACATGGGGGGCTGGATCTTGGGGCCCAGATTCTGATAAGCCCCCACCAACAGTCCCCCACAACCTCCAGCCAGGGTTGTAGGGAACAGGCCCTTGTCAGCAAAGCACACCCCCCCTCTTCTCCACTCCATTTTGAGGGTATGTGACCTGCCGGGCTCGATGCACGGATAAGGGTCTGGTATGGCTTGGGACCCCACACATTTTTTTTTCATTGCTGGCAATCCTTTTTTTTACATTCAGCTGTCCCCGCAGACAGCTGATGACTCATTGTTAAGGATGAAACATTTTTGGTGTGGGTCCATTTAAGTCTATTACACGCAAAACGCAGTCTGTTGAGTGAAAAAGGTCCCTGACCCTTTCCAAAAATGCACAGGATAAAAAAACGCATAGACGTGAAAGTGTACCATAATAAACCATGTTAAATGGACTGTTGTGCGTTTCTGCAAACTGCAACATGCACACAAAAAAATGCATGGGTGTGAACCTAGTGTTAAAGTTAGAGGCTGCAATATATTACATTTTTGTTTTGAGGTTTAATATTGCTTTAATTGTAAGTGCCAGTGAAGTCCACCTGTTACTGTGATGTTGTGACAACAATGTTGCACTGCTCCTGAATTCAGTGCAGAGTTGCCACTCTTATGTAAGCTCTGCCCGTTTGCACTACAGTGAGATGAAAAATGCTGCAGGGGTTGTAGATATTAGCAATGTCACTGCCAGGGGCGGACTGAGAACTCATGGGGCCCCCGGGCAATAGAAGATTATGGGGCCCCGGGCAATAGAAGATTATGGGGCCCCCGGGCTTACAGATGGCCACCAAGCCAGGTGGCAGCTAAAATCTTGGGATTTTCACATCAAAAGCATGTAGGTTTTGGACAGATCAGGGACAGATGTAAAAAAAACACAGATTTTTACATACTGTCCCTGGTTTTAATGAGCCTGGCAACCCTGATGGGGCCCCCTAGTGGCATGGGGCCCTCGGGCAGTGCCCGAGTTCCTCAATGGTCAGTCCGCCCCTGGTCACTGCTAATCCACAAGTCTGTAGTTTGTCAATCAGCACCTGGCCACTCCTAGCCTTTCCCACTGCTTTCTGAATTGACAGCACTGACTCTGTTGCTGAAACCCTCCCACTGTGAGCTTCAGTGTCTGGTAGGGGGAGCATGTGAGACCTAAACAAAGGCGGATTTGGTTTAGTCGGGGGAAGGTAAAGGATTTTTTGGTTATATTATGAGACTTGTGCATCGCATAGTAACTGGATTTGGTGCTCGGTTAGACTGCCATATCGGAACCTTTAGTTGTATTTTAAGCTGTCCCTTTTTTTGGGACTAGACTGAATGTGAGATTTGAACAATCACCCCCCCTCGCGCAGCACCCACCCCCCCCTTGTTTGCCGGCCGGTCTGTGGCTGGTGGCAGGCAGCGTGGTGCAGCGGCTCGGCTCCAAGTGTCCTCTCCTCCATGGTGGCTTACAGCTCCTCCCCTCCTCCTTCTAGGTGTCCAATAGGATCGCCTGTCCTTTCAACCAATCAGGTGACCAGTTTCAAAACCCGCTTCCTGATTGGCCGGGTGGAATATCAGTGCTACAACAGCGAATATTGATTCACTGTTGTAACACACCTGGATGAGCTCAGAGCGCACTCTCTGCAACACGAGCCCACCCTATTGTGAAGCCTATTCGAGCCTCTGGCTCTAATCGGTGCTTAAAAAAAAAAAAACAGCCCCTCCGCATTGGAATCCATGCGCCTGTGTCCTAAAAGGGGCTGGACGCATGGATTGGTTGAGGCGGCGATGGATGGGGGGTGGCGCCTGTGTGCCCTTAATGGATGGGCAGCCCCTGGTGGCTTGTAGTCTGCATGTTGAACATGTATAGTATGGATTCTGTAAGTGGACAGAAATTTTGTCTCTCTGTCATATAACTAGATTCGGTGACTTACATAAATATGCTAAACGGTGTGTATTGCGCTATGTTCCATCAAACAGTATTAGATCAAACTGATATCAGCAATCATTAAATAATAAGAAAAAAAAACATAAAAATCTATCAATGAATCCTGAACAAAAAACAGTATGGCCCGGATTCACGATGGATTTACATTGACGTATCAAAAGATACGCCGTCGTAAGCACAAATGTGCGCCGTCGCATCTCTGCGCCGATTCTTAAAGCTAGATACGTCGAAAAGCAAGGCTTCAGCTGCCCAACGTAACTTGCCTACGCCGCCGTATCGTGGGCGCATAGTTATGCTGGACCATTCGGCGTTCCCATTTTAAATATGCAAATAAGTAAGATACGCCGATTCACAAACGTAGATGCGCCCGGCCGCTTCATATACACGATTTGCGTAAGGCTTACGTCCGGCGTAAAGTTACCCCTCATATAGCAGGCGCAGGTAATGTAAAGGTATGGGCCGTCAAATTTTACGTCGCGTACGCCTTTTACGTAGTACTAGGTGAATAGGGCTGTGCGTAGGTTACGTTCACGTCATAGTCAATGTTCAACGTATCTTAGGCAGCTATTTCGACGTAATTCAGAGCATGCGCACTGGGATGCGTCCAAGAGACGAGTTCATTTTTGGAGCTGTGGCCATCATTTGCATGGGGTCAATCTTCATTTAAATATATCACGCCCACTTCCACCTACTTTGACTTACGTCGGCTTACACCGACAACTATACTCTACGCCAGCACAACGTGGAGCGCATATTCTTCGTGAATAGCAGGCTTGCTTCTCTACGTTGTGCCGGCGTAGAGTAAAGACGATATGCTACGCTGGAATAAATATACGCCGCCCTACGTGAATCCGGGCCTAAAAGTCTATATAATTGTGGTAGTCTCATACAACTTGTGATATACAATATATCACTCCTAGGTGAGTGCTGCAAAAAGTAGAAAACACCTCCACCTCTGTAAATCCTTTTTAAGCAAATCTCACTGAATTGACCCCACGACAAAGATCAATATGTGTGATACATATATCACAAGTTGTATCAGTAGCAGCAATCAGTCTGGGAATAGATGGGGCAGCACTTGGATCCAATCTGAATGACTTTGTCAGAATGCTGCGGCTTTTTATTTGTACAGTTGACAGGCTGCTGGTGAGGAGATGACATCACTGTATTCTAAGGCCGGCCATAGAATCAGCAGGAACCCGATAAGATTCGAACCGTGTATGGGCAGGCTGAATGTACTAGGTTGATCGATAGATCAACTTGAGTTTAACCAGCTAGCTGGATTATCGCTAGCGCCTGCTATAGCCACTAGCAATAATCACTGCCTTCTCCCAAAGGGGACAGTACTATCCACCTTGTGTAATTAGAGGTTATGGGATATTTTAGGTGCATGCTCAATAAATCATGAAATTATTATTAAAATCTCTAAATGTTATTAATTACCATTAAAAGGTAAGTGTTTCATAAAAGCCATGCAGTGCATTACAAAAGACTCATACAGTACAGTCCTTGTGTGTACAGCATAGTGGCATGATTCCCAACATGTTTCACCCTATAACTGGGGCTTCCTCAGGAGATGCGGTCCACTTGAGTAACAGAGTCTTCTGAGAATATAGAGCTTGTAATTAATGGTGGTTTAGGGAGTTAAATAGGCACCATATGACCAAACACCAATCAACCACAGGAGGCATTAAAGTGTATAGTTTGCAGAAAAGGAAAACACAAGGATGATAAATTCCCATTAAGGACACTTAGAATCTAAACTAGGGAAATATCCAAGGTCCTGTATGGAATTTATATGTCCTATAGCGGCAGCTATAGCCACTAGAAAAAAAATCACTGCCTTCTCCCATTGGGGACAGCTCCCCCCCCCCACACACACACACACACACACACACACCATGATAATACAATGGCACAGCGGGAGAGATTACCACATCCACACTGTCTGTGTAGATGGGGGAATCAAGCTAATTTATTTCCTGCAACCCCTGCAGGAAAGAAATTTGCAAAGTTTATGGCTAACCTAAGCTGTAACAGAAAAAACAGTGCCATCCACTTGGCTCTTCTATCTGACAGTGTGTGTAAATCTCGGGGCTGAAAGGACAGAAATACAAATCATCACTAAGTAACATGCATTGATGTACGTCAGCATGCAGCACAACGCAATTGCCGATGCATGAATTAACATAACCTGACCGGTTTTATGGGCCCCATGGTTAAAATGTGTCTGCAATTTGGTTCAAGTTTTCACGGAAATCAAAGCTATTTACAACACCAAAACCTTTTGAGTATTTGACATTCTGTGGAACAGAAATACATATAAAAAAATAAACAAAAGGCAGCAGCAGAATATGTAAGTAACACATAGTAAGATCTGGCCCTGCACTCATATTCAATGCATGAATAATTGTAAGCTTTGTTAATATTTTATACCGAACACAAAGCAATACACAGTGCTGTGTGCTGACTTGTGTACAGGGATAAATAATCATCCCCTAATAATAACAAGAAAGAAGATAAGACATGACATGGCCGGCACTGCAGGGGATTGCTCTTCTAAGAAATGAATGAATGGCAGCCTGCTGCAGGTTAGAAGGATGTCCTGCTCCAGACAGCACTGAAGATCAATGCATCAGACAGCTGCAAGTGCATTAGATGACCTAATTGTCTGGAACTCCAGCAGATTCTGTGTGTTCACACAGTGCATTGATTATATACTGTGTGCTACTTCTGCTAACACAAAGACAGTAGCCAAAGTAAATAATGTCACGTTCATCTTATAGCCAGGTTTACAGCGATCCAAAATATGTGAAAAAGATAAAGGTGCCCTCTGTTAAAACAGCATCAAAGAGCACTATTAAGCACCAATCACCACCTTGGCCGTGCAACCAATTCCTAAATGTTGGTTCCTGCATCATAAATGGTGATGGGCAATGACTTATAAAGTTGGAATGTACTGCCAGGTTTTGGCGGTGTGCTGCGATCACATGCAAAATGCTGTTTTATGAAGGAGACATGGCTTAGTGTTGTAGGACACCATAACAGGGTCCTCCAGGACAAGAGTATGGTTCTGGGATGTGGTTGGCTTGTGTTCCTTGTCAAGAATAGTGATAGAGATGCAAGAATGACCCGAGTGTGGTGGCCAGCTGTTTGGGCTAGCTTTGAGGCCCCATACACACGATCGGACATATCCGATGAAAACGGTCCGCGGACCATTTCCATCGGATATGTCCGATCGGGAGTTTGATCCGATGGCGTGTACACACCATCGGATCAAATTCCCCGCCGCCGGACGGCGCGGTGACGCGGCGGTGACGTTGACGCCGCCGCGTCACCGCCACGTCACCGCACCAGGAAGTAAAACACTTCCGCGCATGCGCCGAATCCATTCGGCGGCGGCGCGGCGGCGGTGGGGGACGACATGTCTGCTGGTAAGTGTACTAACCAGCAGACATGTCGGGCGGACAGATTCCACCGGATGGATTTCAAAGCATGCTTTGAAATCTGTCGGGTGGAGAAATCTGTCCGCTAGCCCATACACACGAGCGGAGATGTCTGCTGAAACGGTCCATCGGACCGTTCTCAGCGGACATATCCCCTCGTGTGTACGAGGCCTAACAGGTGTTTGTGCTAGAACTACTTCTCTCCCAATTTAAGTCAGGGCCCTCTTGATTTCTCACGTATTGAAATGGATTGTGAACTGTACTGTCTGCCCTCATGTTGTAAAGTGATGCACAAAACTGTGGACCAGGGGCGTTGCTAGGTGGCAAAAAGACCAGGGGCTTCAGCCTAAAGTCCAAGGCCGGAAACCGGGAGGGGGGGTTATATGACACAATGCTTTTTTTTTGGCTGGCCCGTGACCTACCTGACCTACATACACTGACGGTAGTGACCTACATACACTGATGGTAGTGACCTACATACACTCATGGTAGTGACCTACATACATTGACGGTGGTGACCCATATACACTAACCTACCTGACCTACATCCACTGACCTACCTGACCTACCTACACTGACAGTAGTGACCTACATACACTGACCTACCTACACTGACCTACCTGACCTACATACATTGATGGTGGTGACCTACATACACTAACCTACCTGACATACACTGACCTACAGTGACCTACATACACTGACCTACCTGACCTACATACACTGACCTACATACATTGACATTAGTGACTTACATACACTAACATACTTGATCTACATACACTGACCTACCTACACTGACGGTATTGATCTTCATACACTGACCTACCTGACCTACATACACTGATCTACCTGACCTACATACACTGACCTATCTGACATACACTGACCTACAGTGAACTACCTGACCTACACTGACCTACATACACTGACCTACATTACATACACTGACCTACATTCACTGACCTATGACCTACATACATTGACAGTAGTGACCTACATACACTGACCAACCTGACCTGCATACACTGACCTACCTACACTGACCCACCTACAGTGACAATAGTGACCTATATAACCTGACCTACCTGACATACACTGACCTACATACACTCACATTTACACACACATTACACTGTCTGACCTACCTCTGCTCATTGGTGTCACAGCAGGCACAGACAAGCCAGGCAGTCAGTCATTCCATCAGAGGAGGAGGGGGAGAGGAGAGCTGAGGAGCCTGGAGGTGAAGAGAGCCGAGGAGCCTGGAGGGTAGGAGAGCCGCCTGCCCGAACGCTGATCGGGGATGTGGCACAGCGGCCACATTGTTATTCCCGCTTTCTGGAGCCTGCAGCGCCTATGATGGATGTCACACGTCCCGCAGTCGCGGCATTGGACCATATCAATCATAGGTGTTGTGCAGTTTCCAGAAGGAGGGATCTGCTATGGCACTCTGCGAGTTGGCAGGACTCGGCCTCACTTGACCGCACTCGGCCACACTCGGCGGAGTTCGGGATAGGAACGGTCCTGGTGCTCGCCGCTCACTCAGGGCTAACAATGGAGCCCTGCCATTATGAGACTCAGGACTCAGGGCTTTTCGGAGTCACATTCGGGGCTTCAGCCCCCCCCCCCCTAGCCACCCCCTCCCGATGCCCCTGCTGTTGACGCTATATAAATCCTGAATAATAACAATGCATGAATGTTAACTTTCACAGTTGTATGTTGTGAACATGGATGGAACACTTGAGTTAACCAAACTGTCAAAACATAAAATGTTTGGCATCATAACAGATCACATGTGCAGCACAACAACAACTGAAGATCAGACGGAGGCTAAGATGTCAGCTTCCTTTGGGTATAAAGGGTATAAAGGATAGGAGGGTTTAGTTCTGCTTTAAGTTAGTTGAGTAGCAGGAGCCGAGGGCTCAGGCCGTGGATTTTGCAGTCTTTGATGCAGTGACAGGCAGTAATGCCGCGTACACACGATCATTTTTTGTGATGAAAAAAAACGAAGTTTTCTGTGAAGTAAAAAACGACGTTTTTGAAACGTCACTTTTCAAAGACGATGTTGCATACACACCATTGTTTTTTTCACAAAAAGTGAGGTTACGTTCACCACTCTTTTCCATTGAAGCTCGCTTCATAACTAGCTTCTGGGCATGCGCGGGTTGAAAAAATGTTTTTGCTACACACGGTGACTTTTTGTGAAACAAAAAACGACGTTTTGAAAAACGACACAAAAAATTCAAGCATGTTGGAATTTTTTTTTGATCGTTTATTTGAAGACAAAAAACGACGTTTTGCCCACACACGATCAATTTAAATGACGTTTTAAAAAACAACGTTTTTTTCATCGCAAAAAACGACCGTGTGTACGCGGCATAATACTGTAAGTGTAAGCTAAGCCAAACTGGTCTCAGGCAAATAGTTAAAACCACTGAAGTGTACATGTCTTTCAGTGGTGCACACGCCAAGTAAAGGGGAAAAGTGATATAACCAATAGAGGTGGGTAGACAACAGAAAGTACAGAATTCAAGATTAACACAATGCATCAGCAGCTGCAACATTGGTGGCCAGATAATAGGAAGTGTGGGAGTAATGGGCAGATAGAGAGAGATCTGACCACGCCAGGACTCTCCCTCCTCATTGGCTGAGGCAGCCGCAAAGGAGGGAGATTCTAAATGAACACAGGGAGCTGCGGCTCGGCTCGGGTGTCCCCATAGCAAGCCGCTTGCTGTGGGGTTACTCAACAGGAGGGAGGGGCCAGGAGTGCGAAGAAGGACCCGAGCTGCTCTGTGCACAACCATTTCACAGAGCAGGTAAGTATGACATGTTTGATATTTTTAACAAACAAAAAAGAAGACTTTAGTATGACTTTAACATTCACTGAAAGGGCTTTCAATGGAACCAATAGCCTTCATTAAGTGATAGCAGGGTCACCAATTAAGTCTAGGACTAAGACCCCTTTCACACTGAGGAGTTTTTCAGGCGGTACTAAAAATAGCGCTGCTATACCGCCTTCACTGCCTACTCAATGTGAAAGCCCGAGGGCTTTCACACTGAGGCGATGCGCTGGCGGGAGAGAAAAAAATCTCCTGTCAGCAGCATCTTTGGAGCGGTGAGACAATGGGAAACCGCGGCAATACCGCCCTCAATGCGCCTCTGCAGAGGCGCATTGCGGGCGGTATTAACCCTTTATCGGCACATAAACAAAAAATGAATGTGACCAAGAGCGTGAGGTTGCTTATAATATTTAAAGCAACAGTAGGGGGCTAATTATATATAGCAATGAAGTGAGTAGCCACTCCTCCAATATGAGGTTATTGCCGCAGCCAAAACATATAAGCATAAACAAAAGAACTGTCAAACAGGAGGTCTCCAAGAATTGGGGAGATCACCGTTGACAAAAAGGGCTACATAGGCAATAATGGGCTATACTCAAATAGGTATATATAAACAAGTTTATTTAGAAAAAATATATTATCTAAAAGCACCCCCCTACCCCAAATATAAAGAGGCTATAACAATCAAAGCCAAGTTTAGTTGTTCATTCATATGCCACTCTTTGTTTATCTAGAGACCTGTTTGGCTTTGATTGTTATAGCCTCTTTATATTTGGGGTAGGGGGGTGCTTTTAGATAATATATTTTTTCTAAATAAACTTGTTTATATATACTTTTTTGAGTATAGCCCATTATTGCCTATGTAGCCCCTTTTGTCAACGGTGATCTCCCCAATTCTTGGAGACCTCCTGTTTGACAGTTCTTTTGTTTATGTTAATACCGCACCACTAGCGGCCGATTCCTGCGGCAATCCCGGCGGTATAGCACCGCTATTTTTAGCTGCGCTATACTGTACCACCACCGCGGCTCCCGCTCCAATGTGAAAGGGGCCTTAACCACTTAAGACCCGGACACTTACGCTGCTAAATGACCCAAGGTGTTTTTACAATTCGGCGCTGCGTCGCTTTAACAGACAATTGCGCGGTCGTGCGACGTGGCTCCCAAACAAAATTTGCGTACTTTTCTTCCCACAAATAGAGCTTTCTTTCGGTGGTATTTGATTGCCTCTGCGATTTTTATTTTTTGCGCTATAAACTAAAATAGAGCGACAATTTTGAAAAAAATCACTATTTTTTTACTATTTGTTATAAAAAAAATCAAATAAACTAAATTTTAGTAAAACATTTAGGCCAAAATTTATTTAGCCACATGTCTTTAGTAAAAAAAAAAAATCGTAATAAAAAAAATAGCTACCTAGCGGGAACAGCGACACTAATACAGCGATCAGAAAAATGATCGCTTAGTGACGCTGGCAATAGGGAGTGAAAGGGTTAACTAGGGCGGTGATCAGGGGGTTAAAACTTTATTAGGGGGGGTGGGGGGGCTATCCTGAACCTAACACTAACTGTTTTTTACAGTGCCTGTCACACTGACACTAAATGCAGTGATTAAATCACTGCATTCAGTAACACTGTGACAGGGGGGTGGGGGGGGGGGCGATCACAAGGGGTTAATATGCCTATGTGAGTGTGTGTCAGTGTTGTGTTGGTGCACACTTACTTGGCATGTCTTCTCTCATCAGCAGCGCTGGGAAACAGCGCTGCGATGAGAGAAATGATCATTTCCTCCTTCCTGTGTAAACACAGGAGGAGGAAGTGACAGGCTGGGAGCGCGCTCCCATTGGCTAGGAGCGATCGCGGGGGGGGCGGAAAACACGGACATCCGCCCGCTCGTCGGCGATCGCTCCCAGAGCCAGGGGGACCGCCGCACGCCGCGGAGGGGGTCCCGATGGGACCCCCGAACCGCACTAAGGCGAGGACGTAAATTTACGCCCTTGTGCCTGTACGAGCCATGTTGTGGACGTACATAGGCGTGCGGGGGTCCTTAACTGGTTAAGGTATGCTTTGTTTTTTTAACACCATTGTGATACTGCAATTTAATAATGTAATACGACTATGAGGATTAGTGCCCTGCACTGTTTTTCCCATGTTGACTCAAAGTATACCTTATCTTTTGTTGCCCAAGCACTTTATCCAGTGAAGATTCGGCTGAAGAGACCATAAGGATAATGGAATGGAACAGCTCTTTGCGGTGAAATCATTCCGTAATTTCTGCTTTGCATTCTTGCAGCTGTTTTATTTATTTTTTCTCTATATATTCATCCATCTTTCCATTCCTTCATCCCTTCTCTTGCATCCATCCCTCCCTCTGTCCACCTATCCCTAACTCCAGTTCTAGATTTAAACCTTGGCAGCTGGGGGCATTTCAAGTTCGGTGAAATTTAATTATATGACAGCTGAAAATTGATAAACCACATTTGTTCTAAAAAAATGTTAGGTTCCGAAGAAGACACTTGTCTGATTTATTTTCTAAATTTTATTGACTGCAAGAAGACATTGCACAGGTAACTGTCATGCATCACAGTTATGCCTCACACTGCAATATATACAAAATGTTTTTATTCCTCAACTTTCAAGCATTTTCTAAATCTCCAACGTAATTCTGCCATAAATGGCTCAGCGTGCACCATCTGAGAATCAATCCATCTATGGGTAAGCTGGTTGTACCCAAGTCAATTCATCGATCCACTTGGGTACAACCAACCTGTCATATTTTTTGCATGCAACTATGGCCGATGGCTATAGCCGGTAGCAGTATTCATTGTGTTCTGCCGGCCAGGAATGTTCCCCATGCCCCCATTCTTCGCCGGCAGAACACAATAGTGCTCTGAAAGGCATACCCCCATTAACACTGACTGTGTTGATGAGGGAATCAAGCATTTTTTTTTTCCTTTCACCCGTGATGGGGTAAAGGAGTAAAAGTAGCAGCAAGCCCTTTATCGTGTAATAAAATTGCCTGCTGAGATGGAATGAAACATGACCAGAACTTGGCAAAGGCTGCAAACTGGACAATTTCCTCAACAAAAACACTACTGAAGCCTTAAGGGGAAAAAATATATATATTTTTTTTATAAAGGAAGTCTGAGGCCACCTCTGGCAGAGCGGCCCAGGTCAATTGCCCCTTTTGCCCCTTTATAAATCTAGCACTGACTATTGTAACTCCATCTGTCTATCTGTTCATTTATTCAGTTTTCCCATACTTCAATCGTATCCAAGCTGACACACAACATGGGTTTGTAGAGAAAATCTGAAATCTTTTTAATTAGCCATAAATGTTTTTAATCAACTATAAAGAAGAAGGACACCGGATACTGAGCAAATCTTTTACACTGTGCAATAGAAGCCTGTAAATTCATGCCTAACATACAGCTAATATTCATTTGACACATATGATATTGTATTTTTGTTACAGCATACTTTAATGCCTAACTAAGGCAAATACTGTGTTTCCCCGAAAATAAAAAGACAAACCAAAGACATGGTAGGGCTTATTTTCGGGGTAGGTCTTACCATGTAATGTGTTGTCTTCTCTCCCTCCCTGCCTGTCAGGAATCCCCAGTGTGAACTGAGCTACAATGCTTGTAAAATCCTATAATCCACTCTATTACCGTATTATATCATGTACAATGTGTTTGTTTCTGTAAAATAATTGTGCCAAATACCTTCGTTATAGTGCTGCTTCTGGGAAACCCGGTGGAGTTCTCTTCCACCAATTATATTACAGAAACACACACACATTGTACATTATATTATACTGTAATAGAGCGGATTATAGGATTTTACAAGCATTTTAAACTAGGGCTTATTTTCGGGTGGGGGCTTATATTGCAGCCCGCCTGGAAAATAACACTAGGTCTTATTTTCGGGGTAGGTCTTATTTTCAGGGAAACCGGGTAGATAAATATACAAATAAAAGAAATATATATAAAAGGCATTTTACATGCCAAAGGATTTATATGTCTACCCATCTGGTTAGAAAAATGACACAGCTCTGCCACATAGCGCAGTCCTATCTGGCAGGGCAGAAGACCTGCTGCAGATAAATTATACTTACAGGTCTGGTCTCTCCCCCAGCCTGTGACTGGACAATGAAGGTGAAGGAAAAACAGGAGACCAATCAGATCATCTCCTTATCACTCTGCACTGTGCTCCTATCACACTAAACAGATCCTTGTTCATTGCCAAGTCTGAGCACTGTTGTACAGGGGATTGCCAATAGCATGCCAAATGCAGGCTCTTATACAGCCCTTGCTGTTGTGGTGTACCTACTGTGAAACCAAATTGCTGCTATTACATTATTCCACCGTTACCTTGTAAAGTGATGCTTACATGGCAGAAGAATAAACACTTGACTATTAGGATCAGTGCAGATTCTAGGGGCACAGGCGCCTGGGTGCAGAAATATTCCTCCCCTTTACAAATGTTTCTATGGCAATGACTCAACCACAGAGATGCCCCCCACAAAGACTTCATTAACCTGGGATCTTTATATGATCTTGTAACAATAAACAAAATACAGGAAGAGAAGCAGAGTACTTTATTGGAGCCTAGAGGGGGGCCTCTCTGATGGACACAGAGAGTCTGTTAGAAAAAGCCCCCAGACATACTACAGACATGATACAGGAGATGGTCAGAGACTGCATGCCTGACAAAGGGGTCCTACACGACTCTGAAACGTTGCACCTTTGTCATGTGATGTTTTGTAATAAAACCTTTTTGGACATAATTAGACAATCCTTGGAGTGCTGGCGAATACGTTCGATTGTTTGAGGACCCAGCTGGTAATCATTGCAGCACCCACCATTTTGTAGGAGCCATTTTACCAGGCACGTGTGCGATTGTAATATTGATCAGACTGCAGACATGATACAGGAGATGGTCAGAGACTACAGGTACAGTACAGGAGATGATCAGAGACTGCAGACATAGTATAGGAGATGGTCAGAGACCGCAGACATAGTACAGGAGATGGTCCATTAGACCCCTTTCACACTGGAGGCATTTTTCAGGTGCTTTAGCATTAAAAATAGCGCCTGAAAAAAGCCTCATCTCCAATCCCAGTGTGAGAGTCCGAGTGCTTTCACACAGGGGTGGTCCGCTGGCAGGACGTCAAAAAAATTCCTGCAAGTAGCTTCTTTGAGGCTCTTTAGGAGCGGTGTATACACCACTCCTAAGCGCCCCTGCCCATTGAAATCAATGGACAGTGCCTGCATAGCGCTTCAGCACTGGCACCTTTGAACCCTTTATTTAGCCGCTAGTGGGGGTTAAATGTACCTCTAAAGTGATGGTAAAGCGTACCTAAAACTAGCAGGGCTTTACCTCCAACGGCCCAGCACTGTCAGTGTGAAAGGTCTCTTGGTACATCTCATTATATATCACATCTGTAGATGGTCTACTGAGGCGCAGGAATGGGCAGGGGCTGTGTATCCTATGCAATCTAGAGCAGGGGCAGCCCAGAGCATAAGTAAAGGGCTGCTGGGGATGCTATCCCCCAGCACACTGAACACTGTGACTCACCTCAGTTCTCTCTCTGTGTAGCCCGAAATAGAGATGGAAGGGGGAGGCATTCCAACTAGAGTTGGTGGAGACCAGAATCCAAGACTCCAGTGTGAGGAATTCATTCCTGCACATCAGCACTCTGCAGCCACTGAAAATTAGAACCGTCATGTCAGGCCGAGGAGCGGCCCCTCCCCCAAGCACTGCCAGGCTGGACAGGCTGACTTATGCTCACACATCAGTTCTGGACAGACACACATCTATGCTCAGAACACTAGTTCTGGACAGACACAAACAAGAAGAGAAGAAGGGAGGGGAGAACTCTGGCACTTTGGCGCCCCCACCTCTGCAGACGCCTGGGTGCAAAGCACCCTGTACCCCCTGCCCAGGATCGGCCCTAATTAGGATCATAGTTCAAAATAGTGAGAACATTAATACATTGGGGATGCTGGCATGTTGAGAGTTTTTATGTGTTTTTTATGAATGGGGATTGGCAAACCTGGGTTCCATTTGCCTAAGGTTTGGCGAGTCCTGTTTGAAATTCGGCAAACCCCAAGTTAGAGGTAAATCTCACAGCCTATGAGAGGTGAATTATTATTATTATTATTATTATTATTATTAAATATCAACTTTTAGAGCTAATAAGAAAATTACTATATATGCTGTAAAAAAAAAAAAGACATGGGAAGCTGCAAACTGCAATCGGAAAACATTTACTTTGCAAAAAAAAAAAAAAACTGGGGAGAGGGTCTTTTCATGCAACTTGGAGGGCAACATTGAATATACATAAATTCTTTAATTTTTGTTCACACTAGCCTGTACTGTAAAAAGCAGCGTTTTACCACCCAGGCCATGTCTGTGTGAGGTCCAGCAGGGTGCAGTTGTTTACTTTTTTTAACGTTATTTGAAGCGACCCTACATTTCATGTCTCTGCAGATCAGGATCATGCATGTGCTGTAGTGCCATCCAGTGCACTGCAGAATTTTGCTGCACAATGCATTTTTTTTTTTTTTTTTACACCACATCCTACAACAGAATGGCATTGGGGTGTAAACGGGGCACATCAAAAACAATTGTTTTCTATGTGCCTTAGCACTGATTTGAATGTTTCTTGTTCAGAAATATACAGGTCATCGCATATAGTGTGAGCGTAGAATAAATAACAGGCTTGGGGTTGTCTTAAAGCCGTATAGGGTGTTACAAAAATGTTTCTGCTGCTGGCCAATTCCTATTATATGTAATTATTTTATTTTATTACAGTTATTACTTAAACTCTAATCAAAAATTATGAGACAGATGATACAGCAGTGCAAAACTGACCAGCAACAGAATATTTTTATTGAGGGGGATTTGGCCGAAATTTACAAGAGAAAACGTGTATGAGCAGTGATTTACTACAAGAGTTAAAAGACAGCAGAATGCACAGCAATGTAAAATTGGACAGAGGCAAGACCGTTTAAAGTATCAAGGCCAGGTCCCGGTTTTCTAAAGATGAATAACAGGCTGGAACTTTACTAAAATAATTCAGATACTCTGAAGGATACAGCAGTATAAAAGTGTTTCAGAAACAGAAAGTTTTAATCAGGGATATTTTATATTGGGGAATGAAGGGGCATGGTAAATGTGAGTGACATAATGTGAGGTGGTTAAAGTACCACACTGTTTTTTCATATGATGCAGCGGTATTTTGCAAACAAGAGACAGCTGCTTGCTGAAGTTTCCTTTAAAGGGGTTATAAAGAAGTCCTCCCGAGTCCTTGGTCAGTCCTTAACGATTTTGATTTTAAAGTCCTTATTTTTTCTGAATGCTGCGCTTTTAGTTCACCAAAGCTCCTATCTGCAAAAAGCGTCCTGACCATGTATATCAATATGACTATTACTAAAATATTTTTTTTTTTTTATAAACCGCATATTAACCAAAACGGACCAAAATGCAGGTAAATGACCTGGCCCCTTTTGGCACTGCGTGCTTTAACTGACAATTGCGCCTGCGACTGCTCCCAAACAAAAGCATTCTTTTCTCCCAAATAAGCTTTCTTTTGGTTATTTGATCGCCTCTGCGATTTTTATTTTTTGCTACAAAAATGCCATTTTTGAAAAAAAAACAATATTTTTTAGTTAAGAAAAATCAAATAAACTAAATTTTTAAAGGTATTTAGGTTATAAAGCAATAAAAAAAAAATAGTAAAAAAATACAGCGCAGTCCTTAGTCTGGCAATAGGGAGTGAAAGGGTTCAGGGCGGTGATCAGGGGTAAAACTTTATTAGGGGGGGTAGGGGGCTACCCTGGACCTAACACTAGTTGCCTGTCACACTGACACTAACTTGCAGTGTCATACTTACCTCATCAGTGACAGGGGGAGGGGGTGGGGGGGGGGCAATCATGGGGGTTAAATGTTCCTATGTGTCTGTGTGTCAGTGTGCTGTTGTGCATACTTACTATGTGATGTGATCTCTCCTCAGCGGTGGTCGAAAAAAACCGCCGAGGGAGCGATCACATCACTTCCTCCTTCCTGTGTTTACACAGGAGGAGGAAATGACACGCAGGGGGAGCGCGCGCATTGGCTAAAAGCGATCCGGAGGGGGCGGACAAAAACCAACCGCCGCCCCCTCTGCACGGATCGCTCGGCCAGGTAACCGGACCGCCGTATGTACGGGGGGGTCCGATCGGACCCCCAAACCCCCTCAAGGCACCAACGTATATATACGTTGATGTGCCTGTCGGTGCCATTCTGCCGACGTAAATGTACATGCGGCGGTCCGCAAGTGGTTAAATAGAGATAAAAAAAAGAAGAAGATCAAAATGTGCAGCAGTTGTCCGCCAAAAATGTACTAGCCTATCATCCAACATTTGTTAGTTGGACAACAATTGTCAAAAGTAGCGTACTAATGGTAAGATTTTGGGACAACAGTCTGTCGACAGACAATCCCCTGGCAACAATCGTATCATATGTATGAGGCATTAGTCCGTAGGGTTCAATATTGAGTTGGCCCACCCTTTGCAGCTATAACAATTTAAACTCTTCTGGGAAGCTTGTCCATAAGGTTTAGGAGTGTGTCTACAGTATGTTTGACCATTCTTCCAGAAACACATTGGTGAGGTCAGGCATTGATGTTGGAGAAAAGTCTGGCTCGCAGTCTCCATTCTAATTCATCCCAAAGATGTTGAGGTCAGGACTCTGTGAAGGCCAGTCAAGTTTCTCCACCCCAAGCTCGCTCATCCATCTTTTTATAACCCTTGTTTTGTGGACTGGTGCGCAGTCATGTTGGAACAGAAAGGGGCCATCCCCAAACTGTTTAAAATATCTTGGTATGCTGATGCCTTAGGGTTCCCTTCACTGGAACTAAGGGGCCAAGCCCAACCCCTGAAAAACAACCCCACACCATAATCCCTCCTTCACCATATGATTTGGACCAGTCCATAAAGCAAAGTCCATAAAGACATGGATGAGTGAGTTATGTGTTGAGGTGCACTACAGCTAATTATTTTTTAATGAACCGCATAATACAATATGTCTTACCACGTGCATTGCGGCGAAGTGCAATGAGATGTGAAAGAGTCCTTGGAGATTTTGTTTTAACAAAAGTAAATAGGAAAAAATAAAAATATTTAAATCCAATGTAGCGATATAGCACTGTCCATGCTCTGAGTTCTAAAAATAATTGCCCTTTAATTCTGGTGGCAAATGATGTCATGCAACTAGCAGTGAATACTCATTGATGCAGGACTCTGGATCATATAATAATGCTGTATTATTTTATGCCTTATTTCAGAGAATTCTTTTCACTGCGGTCTCCCAGACAGGATGACATGCTAGCAGGATGGTTGTCATGCTGAGCTCCTTAGTACAAGACACAATGGGTGCTGGTCTGCTATTAGCGCACAGACAGATTACAGGATGAATGATTGAGTCAGAGGTCAGGATGACATTTCCCTGGTGCTTTTCAGTGGCAGACCTGAAAGTCTCAGTGATAATGTGTCCACAGACAGCGTGATCATTCTAGAGCATAACATTTCAAGCTGCCTGACAGAAGCTTGCAGGTGTTGTTTTCTGATGGGAGGAAAAAAATATATCATACGCTGAGCAGAAATTGGATTACATAGCCATACAAAGGCTTATACAACAGCACAATCATCTGAAATATATATTTGTATTTTAAAGCAAATAAAGAACTTGAGACTGATCAAAAAGACATTTCAGGAAAAAAAAGAAAAAAATTGATTCTGCTAGCATCATTCTTTGTATTATATAAATGTTTTACTTCAAAGGCAGTTAAAAAATAAAAATAACCCAGCTAAAGTAAAAAAAAAAAAGCGGATGTTTCTGCAAAACTAATGTTCAATTCAAGGTTGTTCTGTTTAGTACTTCTTCTCAACCACTGGATGCCACCAGTCTGGGTTGAATGATGGACAGCATCAAAAAAATCCCTTGGAGGATGTCATCGTACAGCTTGAGCTCAATGCACTACTGTACTGAACAATACTCAAAACTCCAACATTACTTGAGCCATAAGGTCCAGAAGGAAGGACTGCTCACTGCCACTACTGGAGAAGACAAAGGACCCATAGCAACCCTAAACAGGCCATAGGAACCTGAGAAGAAAAAGTTTAGTGTATATATTTTTAAACTGATGTGTTTTTAGTATCGTTTTTTGTTTTGATTGGCACACACATTAAAATAAAACACATTGCATAGGATTCCCAAAGTACTGCGGGCTAAAGAGATAGCATAGAAGCAGCAGCATTTCTTGATGCTGACTTTGTCTGACTAAAATTTAAGACTGAGCCATCTTATAAGGCCCCTTTCACATGTCCGCTCCGCTCGTCCGTTCATTACAAGTCCGTTTACGCTTCCGCTAATGTCCGCAAGATCCGCATCCGTTTTTTCGGACGGAAGAATGTCCTATTTTTCTTCCGTCCGGCCAAACAGATCGGATGCAAACGGACAGACGGTCCGTTTCCATCCGATTCCCCATAGGAGAGCGGAGGAGAGACAGGGCGGTCCCTGCACAGTGTGCGGGGACCGCCCTGTCCGCCTGACAGCTCAGCGGGGATCCCCCGCTGAGCCGACGGACACACGGAGCGGACCGAAAAATGGTCCGCTCCGTGTGAAAGGACCCTAAGGGATAAATCATTACAATGAGTCATTTGGTTCTATGTGTACATTTCAGCATAACAGACTTGAACTTGAAAACATTTGAAAAGGAGACTAAACATCCACCACAAGTATGACAAATGCAAAATACTAATAATAAATAGTTCATATTTAGTTTACAAAAAAAAAAAAAAAACATTTTTTTTATTCTTGACCATATTATTATAAAGAAAATATGTAGACAATTTGCAGAACTTGCATTGGTTGAACTGGCTCACTAGGGTGGAAAAGGGTGGGGTTTTTTTTTTCAGCGATGATCCTGGCACAGAAATGCATGCTTTTAACAGAGAGAATGTAAGTATGGGCTAGTAGTTAAATTGGCGTTGGGGTCAAAGTTTAGGGTTTTTAGATTTTTATTAAAGGACTGACTGACTTTTGAGCTACATTTTAAATTAAGGGTAGATATTAAAAAGTACCTTGCAAGAAAATGGAAGGTGTTCTCTATTGAAAGCCATCCACCCCCAAAATTAGAGGGGTTGATTTACTAAAACTAGAGCACTCAGAATCTGGTGCAGCTGTGCATTGTACCCAATCAGCTTCTAACTTCAGCTTGTTCAATTAAGCTTTGGCAATAAAATCTGGAATCTGCCTAGTTTCTATGCAGAGCTGCACCAGATATTGCACTCTCCAGTATTAGGACAGCTGCTTAAAAAAATGCTTTTGGAAAGCGAAAGTGACATCACTGTGCCTTACCACTTCCTGGGATAGCTGGGGGCTTAATATCCCACAAGATTACACTTAGGTTAACAGTTAGGCACAGGTTGAGCCTAAAAGGTTATGTTTTACAGTTCGGAAGAGCCCCCCTGCCCCAAAGCACCCCCCCCCCAGCCCCCAGCTTTTGACAATTCCTTTATTTAAAAAAGGATCCCACAATGTCCATCCTTCTTCAATCACGGCGCGGACGGACCTGAAAAATAGGGAGAAATAAAGCTCTGCCTTGATGGGAGGCGTCCCACCGACTGCTGTCTTTTCGCCATGACTGCTGTTTTATTTCCAAGGGCGGGGCGCTATGTGATGTCAGAGGGGCGGGGTCACCCATTTACATCACTGGGTGGCCCTGCACCTGCCTATATAACAGCTGTCAAATTGAAAAGACGGGAGTCAACGGGACACCTCCCCTTTTTCTTTTTCTTTTTTCGGCCATGATTGATGATGGATTTACATTGTGGGACACTTTATTTTATAAAAGAATTGTCAAAAACTGTGGCCGGGATCTGGGGGCCGCCTTGTTAAGATTTAGGTAAGCCCCCCACCTCCAGACCCACACAACCAATGCCCAGGGTCGTGGGGATAAGGTCCTTGTTCCCATCAACATGGGGACAAGGTACTTTGGGGGGACCCCAAAAGCACCATCCCCATGTTAAGGTAATGTGGCCTGGTATTGTTCAGGAGGGGGGGGTGCTCGCTCATCCCCCCCTTTCTTGGCCTGCAGGGCAGCATGCTCTGATAAGGGTCTGTTATGTATTTTGTGGGAACCCATGCCACTTTTTTTTTATTGTGGCATGGGGTCCCTCTTAAAATCCATACAGATCCATACCAGAACTGAAGGGCCTGGTATGGATAAGGGGGGACCCATGCTGTTTTTTTTGTTTTCATTGTCGACATTATCTTCACACACAAGTCGCATGTATATCTTGCAGGTGTGTCTTTTGAGGGTTTTCCTTCGAAGTCTATGGCCTCAAGTCACATGAAAGTCAGACCAAAGTAGTGCAGGAACTAATTTAAAGTTGCTGCAACTTTAAGTCACACAGATATGAATGGTACTCATTGGGAAACATGTGGTGTAACCTGTCATGTGACTTTGGGGTCCAACATAATAAATAAATAAATAAATAAATAAATCTTAAAACTCATAAACGTAAAAATTTGAAAACCCCGCCGCTTCCAGTTTAACCCTGCCCTCTTTCCCTGTTGTGGCAGATGCAAAGATCTGTTTCACTATATGTTTATTCATATATACTGTACGTGTAAGGTAAGTGTGAACTCCTAATTGTACTAATAATTATAATTCACACATGAGCCCAAACATCAATGAATCGAAAAAAAAATTGCACCAAGTGGGCCAAAAAAAAAAAAGTAAAGCTTTTCTAAATCACTAACACTAACATCTATTCTGGCAGTGATTTGAAGAAATACCTATTGTTATAAAAACGCAGCTCCTTCCTCAAAAATGTCAAAAGAACAGAAAAGTTTGAAGAGACAAAAAGTAAATGTAGGTCAGTACAGAAACAAGTTACAAAATTCCAAATGGGTTTTATATTTAACCACAGAGAACTGTCCTAAATATCAGCATGCTGCTTATATTAGGAACAGCACAGCAGTGCTAAGGTTTTTATAGACATCAGTAGGCTTGACAGCACAGCGAAATTTTGAATTTAAAGCATCATTCCACCTTTTCCCAAATGTGGTATGGTAAGCAGGAGCAATAAAATAATCAATTTTGTAAAACATATTCTTTACCTGTTTTGTTTCATTATGCCTGCAGAGGCTCTTGGAATATTCCTTGTGCCCAGTAAGAAATGTTTAGATTTTACCGGTTATCACAAAATTAGCTTGAAGAAAGTCTACTCTATGGGCCAGATTCAGGTAGATGAGAGTATCTTTCCTCTGGAGTAACGCTTCTCATTTACGTTACTCTGAAGACCCTTTCAGCGCAAGTCCTGTAATTCACATAGCAGTTGCGCGTAAACTTGCGCCAGAGTAACGATAATGCGCTGGCGTAACCCGACGCAAGGGGAAGTGGGTGTGATCATATGTAAATGATGGGCGGAGCCCAGCGCAGAGGCTTACGTTCAGCGCATCAACCACGGAGCATGCGCAGTGAGTGAGGCTCCACTCGCCCCCTTTGTGCGCATGCTCACAACTTCCGTCGGCACCACTTCACGGGAAACGTCAGCGCAATGCCTTCCGTTGGGCGTTTAAATGCGCCCGTAGAAGCGCCATTCCGGCACTAAAGTATATCCTGCTCCCCCTCCCCGCAGTGATGTTACTTTTGTTCTGAGATGGCTGCTCCCGTTCCCGCAAACACACAGGAGAAAGCTGAACTTTAATGGCCAGGAGCTGTCAGCCGTCATCTCGGCTATGGAGACCTATGATGTCTTCCTCCATGGCTGTAAAATTTGACAGACAAGCATGGACAGAGGTGTTGTCCTGCAAGTGGGGGTGCTCAGCTAGCTCTTATCGTCGGTAACGCTGCTGTAGCTGCTCTCCTGCTGACCTGTGACCGTCTGGAGTAAAGATAAAGCAGCCTTTTGTAGAAATAACTTTGCGCCGGACGGACGAGATACGCGCGGCGCATGTAGCCAGCGTATGGTGCTAATCCGTTCGTGAATTGGGAAAAATCCCTCATTTGCATATTTGCAGGGGAAATCAATAGGCGCGACTGATGCGCCCAGCGAAATTAAGCGCTGACGATACTCTGGCGTCGGAACGTTCCGCCGGTCGCAAATGACCCGTTATTGGGCGCATCTAGTTTGGTGGGTACGGGCACATAGAAACGACGGCGCATCATCACAGTTACGCGGCGCATATCCAAATACTCCAGCGCAAGTGTTCGTGAATCTGGCCCTTTATCTTTATTTATATTACATATTTTTTTGAAGGATACATCTCGGGTAGCAAATGTACTGTTCTTTGTATTTGTGCTTGATCACTACATGTAAACTGTCTGTTTTATTTTACCTTATTTTTTCACTGTGTGTGCTTTCATTGTGTGAAAAAAAAAATAATTACAATAATGAGGATAATGTAGGGGCTATTTTTTGCCAGGAGAACTGGTCTAATATAGTTTGAATCAGCTAAACTATCTGAGGTCAACTGAACCTTAACCACTTAAGACCCGGACCAATACGCTGGTAAATGACCCAAGGTGTTTTTGCGATTCGGCACTGCGTCGCTTTAACAGACAATTGCGCGGTCGCGCGACGTGGCTCCCAAACAAAATTTGCGTCCTTTTCTTCCCACAAATAGAGCTTTCTTTTGGTGGTATTTGATCACCTCTGCGATTTTTATTTTTTGCGCTATATACAAAAATAGAGCGACATTTTTGAAAAAAAACCACTATTTTTTACTTTTTGTTAAAAAAAAAATCAAATAAACTAAATTTTAGTCAAACATTTAGGCCAAAATTTATTTAGCCACATGTCTTTAGTAAAAAAAAAAAATTGCAATAAAAAAAAATAGCGGGAACAGCGACACTAATACAGCGATCAGAAAAATGATCGCTTAGTGACGCTGGCAATAGGGAGTGAAAGGGTTAACTAGGGCGGTGATCAGGGGGTTAAAACTTTATTAAGGGGGGTGGGGGGGCTATCCTGAACCTAACACTAACTGACTTTTACACTGCCTGTCACACTGACACTAAATGCAGTGATTAGATCACTGCATTCACTGACACTGTGACAGGGGGGTTGGGACATCAGATCGCAAGGGGTTAATGTTGCTATGTGTGTGTGTGTCAGTGTAGTGTTAGTGCACACTTACTGTGAGGTAAGGTTGGAAATACCGCTGTGATGAGAGATTACATCACTTCCCCCTTCCTGTGTTTACACAGGAGGAGGAAGTGACAGGGCGGGGGAGCACAGCGATTGGCTGGGAGCGATCGCGGGGGGGCGGGCAAAGACGGACATCCGCCCGCTCCTCCCGGATCGCTTCAGGAGACACGGGGACCGCCGCACGCCGCGGAGGGTGTCCCGATCGGACCCCCGACCCGCTACTGGGCGAGGACGTATATATACGCCCTTGTGCCCAGCCGTGCCCTTCTGTGGACGTAAATGTGCGTGCGGCGGGTGGTTAAAAACCAACAAAACACCCTAATTTTGCCTTCCCTATTGATGTCACTGTATTTCACCAAGATATCCAAATTTCACCCAAATTTCCAGTTTTTTGCCAAAATATTTTAGGGAAAAAAAAAAGTATCTCAAATGTACTCAAAAATATAATTAAAACTATAATAAAAAATATAATAAAAATCCAAAATCAGCAGTTTTTATGGAATATCTGTAAACATACAAAAAGTGTCAATTTGTAAAATCTTTCAACTCAAGATTCGCACAGCTTTTACCAACTAAGTTAAAATATGAAAAATAAAATAAAGTTGTGTGATTTTATAAAGAATGAAAAAAAAAACTGCCAAGAATATAACATTTTTCTTCCATGCAGCCATGGCAACAGTATACAATCTGTAAAAAAAACTTCCGTTGATGCAAGAAAGTCTATACAGCGCTTGAATCTACAATGACAGTACAGACATACTGCAATTCTAAGGCCTCGTACACACGAGGGGATATGTCCGCTGAAAACGGTCCGATGGACCGTTTCAGCAGACATCTCCGCTCGTGTGTATGGGCTAGCGGACAGATTTCTCCACCCGACAGATTTCAAAGCATGCTTTGAAATCTATCCGGTGGAATCTGTCCGCCCGACATGTCTGCTGGTTAGTACACTTACCAGCAGACATGTCGTCCCCCACTGCCGCCGCGCCGCCGCCGAATGGATTCGGCGCATGCGCGGAAGTGTTTAACTTCCTGGTGCGGTGACGTGGCGGCGTCAACGTCACCGCCGCGTCACCGCGCCGTCCGGCGGCGGGGAATTTGATCCGATGGTGTGTACACGCCATCGGATCAAACTCAGGATCGGACATATCCGATGGAAATGGTCCGCGGACCGTTTTCATCGGATAAGTCCGATGGTGTGTACGAGGCCTCAAAGAATGCAAGGGCATGCAATGTTTCAGATCGAAAAACTCATACGTGATTAGTCAGTTCCTCAGACTTAGCAGCACTTTTAGCATGAGAACTGGCATGGAATAGCTCTTTATTTACTGAACAACAGGAAGTAAGCATATGCAAGAAAGTCTGAAAAAATTTATATACAGTAGTTGACCTACGTAGAGGTGGTTGTTTTTATTTTAATGACTGATGTGAAAAGGACAAACTCAAAAAAAGCCTTATAAAAATATAGATGAAAGAACTGCATGAATGAAAATAAGGAAATAAAATATAGTTTATTTTAACCTAGTACTTAAAACCCTTCTAGGTACTTTATTTTTTTATTTTTTAAGGCTAGTCAAGGAAAACACCAACCTAGTATCTAAAACCCTTCTAGGTACACTGGGCCAGATTCAGGTACAATTACATTGGCGCAGAGTATCAGAGATACACTACGCCGCCGTATTTTACCTGGCCCGTAAGGTACGGCGACGTAGTGTATTTCTCGCGGCGGAATCGAAATACGCGATTAGGGGGCGTGAAGCATTTAAATTAGGCGCGTCCCCGCGGCGATCGAACTGCGCATGCTCCGTTCTGAAATTTCCCGCCGTGCATTGCGCGAAATAACGTTGTTACGTCATTTTTTTTCTGAGTAGCGTCGTTTACGAGCCATGACTAAGCACTGATCGAGTGCGAAATGCGTCGGCTGTCCTGTTTTCTGTGATTGCTGTGACTGTACATGTTTTTGGATTTACAATAAAGACAACTTTTTTCGTTTGAAAATCCTTGGAGTGCGGCCGTCCTTCCCTCTTTTCTTCATCATCATAGCGTCGTTTACGTACATTCCCATTCCCGGACGACTTACGCAAAAAAAAATTGAAACTCGACACGGGAACGACGCCCATACTTAACATGGGCCGTCTAACTATAGACCAGATAATAGCTGGAATAATTTTACGCAGCAAAAAGATGTCTACAGATGCCGTAAGAGATTGCGAAGGACGCTCGTAACTTCGTGGATTGTCGGAAAAAGCGAATTTGCATACCCCGACGCGGAAAACGACGTGAACTCCACCCAGCGGCCGCAAAATTATTGCAGCGTAGATCCGAAGGCGTACGAACACGTAAGCCAGTCGGATTGAAGCCCGAAGCCGTCGTATCATGGTTTGAGGATTCAGACTAATGATACGACGCGCATAATTTGAAAGTACTCAGGTCTAACGTGAGATAGACCGGCGTAAGGGCTCTGTGAATCTGGCCAATTGTTTTTTTTTAAGTTTAGTCAAGGAAAACACCAACCTAGTACTTAAAACCCTTCTAGGTACTTTTTTTAAGGCTAATCAAGGAAAACACCAACCTAGTACCTAAAACCCTTCTAAGTACTCTTTTTTTTTTTTTAAGGCTTGTCAGGGAAAACACCAACCTAGTACTTAAAACCCTTCTAGGTACACTGGATTTTTTTTCAAGTTTAGTCAAGAAAAACATCAACTTAGTATCTAAAACCCCATCTAAGTACTCTGGGTTCTTTTTCACGGCTAGTCAAGGAAAACACCAACCTAGTACTTAAAACCCTTCTAGGTATACTGGCCCAGATTCACAGAGCGATTACGCCTGCGCAACAGGAGATGCGCGTGCGTAAGTCTAAAGGTGCGCGTGCGTTTCGATGCACGGCATCCCCAAAGCGAGATACGCAAGAAATCTACTTTTTTTGGTCCGGCGTAATTTCGTTAGACAGGCGCATCCGTCCGCGCAAAACTGCGCTAGACAGACCATTGATTTGCTAGTCAAATATGCTAATGAGGGACTTACGGGGATCCACAAAAGAACGTTGGGGCAGCTCAGGCTACGCAGTGTGCGCAACAGCAAAATGTCCTGTCTAAAATTAGAGCATATAAAAGCTGGTCTAAAAAGAGAAAAAAAGTCTACTTGTTAGATAAAGCAACACTGTTAGTGAGGAGCTCAGCAGTCACACGTGTTGCACAACAATCTGTATGCCAACATGCCAGGGGCATCGTCGCGCATAGCTATACTACTGACTTTAGATGAACAAAGAAGAATGAGGGCACGGAGGATGGCACGGGAGAGGATATACCGCACCCGCATAGACCTGTTTGGCATGAGTGATTCTGAGGTGTATCGCATCTTCAGATTCACCCCTCATGTCATCCTGGAATTAACCACAACCCTGCAGGAGGACATCACCAGCCCAACACACCGCTCACATGCAGTGCAGCCACTGGTCAAGGTCATGGCAACACTCCATTTCCTTGCCAGTGGCTCTTTTCAGCGTACAAGTGGAGTGGTGGCTGGGATGTCACAATCCTTCATGAGCAGATGTGTGCACCAGGTTGTCTCTGCAATCCTCAGACGCATGGCCAACCAAATCATCAAACCCACCACTGAGGAGCTGCGGCTGAAGGCAATGACAGATTTCCACAGAATTGCCAGATTCCCACGCACTGTGGGGGCCATTGATTGCACACATGTGGCACTCCAGCCCCCCCAGGAGACAGAGCACATGTACCGCAATCGGAAGCATTGGCATTCCATCAACGTACAGGTGATAGTCGATGCCCAAGGCCTCATATGGCATGTCCGTGCCAAACACCCAGGGTCCAGCCATGACAGCTACATATACAATCAATGCCACATCCGAATGGAATTCGATCAGAACGTGTATGGGGACACCTGGCTGGTTGGTGAGTGACATGGGTGGCAGGCATGACTATCCCCTCCCATGATGCACACATCACAAGGGGCACATGCATGACTAACATCCTCCTGTCTTTTCCCTTACAGGTGACTCTGCATATCCACTGGGACCCCATCTCATGACTCCTATCCGGAACCCCCAAACCCCAGAAGAGGAAAGATACAATCAAGCACATGCCCAAACACGAGCAGTGGTGGAGCGCACCTTTGGCCTCCTGAAGTCACGTTTCCGATGCCTGGATAAGTCTGGGGGTACCCTCTTGTATTCCCCAAACTTCGTGTGCCAGATCATCGGTGCATGTTGCATGCTGCACAACTTCGCAGTAAGAAAGGGCCTGCAGATTGACCTACGTGATGACCTGACCCCTGAACCAGACAATCCCCCCCTAACCGAGGCTACCCCGTTTTCTGAGGGAAGAGCAGCCAGGAGACAACTCACATTGGGCATCTTTGCACGTTAAACACACACATTAATCATGGCACAATGAGAATGCATGCATGCACACCACTGTGGTTCCTAGCACACACACCCCACATCCACATCAAATTGGATTGGCACCAGTCCACCATGCAGGACTTGTGAGCAGCAACGCCACGCCAAGGCTCCAATTATGTCACTGTACATTCATACACCATTCACACGGACCTGGGGATCACTTCTCCCTGGTCCTGGGGAACCCTTCTCCACCAAAATTGAGGGTGACACCCCTTTTCCGGCAGGAATGTCACCCCCACATTCAAACAGCATTCACAACCCAAAAAAAAAAATGACCAGCAAAATCAAAAAATTTCCAGCAAAAAAAAAAAAAAGGGGAAAAATAAAATTATTGCCCTTTACGTGAGCCACGCCTGGGGCGCCCCCGGCCACGGCCCCGGCTCCTCAGGGGAGACTCATGGGGAGGGGGAAAACAGGGGAAGAAGGAGCAGCCCCTGATCTCTGCCCACCTGGCGGCCTGCCCTCCAAGGCCACGGCTATTCTGTCCAGGGCAGCACCAAGTGTTGCCGTGTTGGCCTGGATAGCCTGGGTAAGGGCACTCACATCCTGCCCAACGCCTGCTGATGTAGTCTGCAGGTCGTTTAGGCAGGTTGTGAAAGCCCGGGAGTGGGAGTCCAGGTTCCCCAGCGTATCCTTGATGGAGGACAGGCTCTCCTCCATCCGCACCAATGTGTGGCTGACCTGTCCCAGATGGCGGGTCTGAAGGGCCTGGTCCCTTCTCAGAGTGGCGGGCAGGAGATCGGCCACCCCCCTGGTGTTCTGGGACGACTTCCTGCCTCCAGCTGATGCTTGTGGCTGGGGAGAAGGGGAGGCCCTTGGGAGGGGAGCCATGTTGGGGGAGGAGGGGGGCTCCCCCTTAGGGAGGGCTGCCTGCTGCCAGCCAGAGGGGAAGAGTCCTCAAAAACCAAAAGTCCAGTGCCTGACATGGACTCCTCCTCCTCATGATTCTCCTCCTCCTCTTGAACCACCTCCGCGGACTCCGGCCTTGTTGGGGGGGCCTCATTAGGCTGCTGTCCTGGGGATGGTGCGGTCAGGCCAGATGGCCCTGCACCCTCCTGCACATCTGTGGATGACACAAAACATTCACAGGTTGGAGGATCCACACACTTGCCACATATTCCCTTTCACCCCCTCCCCCACACATGCTACACACCTGATATTAAAAAAAATACTTACCTGGCACCACGGGCTCCGGACTTGAGTCAAAGCCGGGCAGGCCCTCCACTTCATGGCAATGAAAGGTCAGGGCCACCGCACGCTCCTCCGCTGTCAGCCTAATACGGCATGGTGGGCCCCCTCCTGTGCCCCTGGCATGGGCATGCATTTTGGACAGCTTCTGTTTGACCAGACGCCGGAGGTCATTAATTTTTTTGTCAATCCCAGACCGGGTCCGTGTCTCCCCCTCCCCCGCTGAATTGACCTGCTCAGGTCCCAATCCATTAGGCCCCCCAATACCCAATGGGTCAAATAGCTGGGGTTTTCACAAACCCACCCAAGGGCAAAAAAGGCAAGGAGAAAGAGACGAGGGACCAGAGGGGGGAGGCGGAGTAGAGCAATTAAAGCGAGCAAGGCTGTAGCAGGAAAGGGAATTTTCAATTTGAGTGCCCAAGTCTTGAGCGAAGCGGAGACATTGATTCTTGACAAAGGCCTCAAATTTGTTCCCCCTACCAATCTTGACAAGTTCCACACATTTATGGACATACACAAATTTGTGAGAAAACTGCACATAAAAAGGTACATGATGGGAATTTCCCACAATAGGGCTGGTATTACTAACCAATATCTCCACTCTGGGCTATCCAATGCATCCCTCTTTAATCCCCCAGGATCTCTTCCCCCCTCACTAAAAGTGTTTAGAGATGTACTTATTAGGGATCTCGAAACATTGGAGGTCAAAAAGGCTAGGCTTAGCAAGACCCTATATGAGGGTCTTGACTCTTTGTGTAAAAATAAAGAACTGGTAATAAGGCCAGCGGACAAAGGAGGGGGGATTGTTGTTTTAGATAAAGCAGATTACCTACGGGAATTGCATCATATTGTTGATGATACCAACACATATACTATGCTACCAGGGGACCCCCGTGCTCAATACACAAAAACCCTCAAATTATTGGTGGATAGAGGCCTTTCCGAGGGGATTCTAACACCCAAAGAAAGGTTACACCTGATACCGAAAGCGTCACGTACTCCCACAATTTATTACTTACCTAAGTTGCACAAAAATCCTACCCACCCCCCGGGACGTCCCATAGTTAGTGGGATTGATTCGATCACGTCCCGGGTGGGTAGGTATATCGATTTTTATTTACAGCCACTTGTGAAACAGATCCCCTCCTACATTAGGGATTCTAAACACATTATTAATTCATTGGCTAACTATTCCCCCACAAGGGACATGTGGATGGTCACCATTGATGTAAATTCCCTATATACTATCATTCCACACCACCTTGGGTTTGAGGCCGTGTTATATTACCTCCAACTACAGTCGGGGCTGCAAGTCAAACAAATAGAGTTCATCATGTCCTTACTTAGATTTGCTGCCGCCTCGAACTACTTTTGGTTTGAAGGTAGTTTCTATCGTCAAGATACGGGAGTGGCAATGGGGGCCAAGTATGCCCCAAGTCTGGCCAACTTATTTATGGCCAAATGGGAGGAGGATGTCATCCTGTCTAACCATATGCCCCACGTTACATTGTGGGCAAGGTATATTGATGACATCCTCCTCCTATGGGCTGGAGACCATCAGGAGTTAACATCCTTTATGGCCTCTCTAAATAGTAATGATAGAGGAATAGCCCTTAAGTTTGAGGCAAGCCAGACAGAGGTTCACTATTTAGATTTAAACATCAGAATAGTAGGGGATAGGTTTACTACTTCAACCTTCTTCAAGGAGACAGATAGAAACTCCTATATACCTACTGATAGTTGCCACTACAGACCGTGGATCACTGGAGTTCCCAAGAGCCAGTACTTGAGGCTTAGGAGGAACTGTAGTGATACTTTGGATTTTAAGAATCAAGCCCAGGTCCTGACAGAGAGATTTCTAGAAAAGGGCTATGTTGAAGAAACTCTGAAAGTAACTATGGAAGAAGTGCTTAACACTGACAGAGAAAGGCGGCGTACACACGATCGGACATATCCGATGAAAACGGTCCGCGGACCATTTCCATCGGATATGTCCGATCGGGAGTTTGATCCGATGGCGTGTACACACCATCGGATCAAATTCCCCGCCACCGGACGGCGCGGTGACGTGGCGGTGACGCGGCGGTGACGTTGACGCCGCCGCGTCACCGCCACGTCACCGCACCAGGAAGTAAAACACTTCCGCGCATGCGCCGAATCCATTCGGCAGCGGCGCGGCGGCGGTGGGGGCCCGACATGTCTGCTGGTAAGTGTACTAACCAGCAGACATGTCGGGCGGACAGATTCCCACCGGATAGATTTCAAAGCTTGCTTTGAAATCTGTCGGGTGGAGAAATCTGTCCGCTAGCCCATACACACGAGCGGAGATGTCTGCTGAAACGGTCCATCGGACCGTTTTCAGCGGACATATCCCCTCGTGTGTACGCCGCCAAAGTCTTCTGGCAGATAAGGCCCCGGCACAGGGTGAACAATTTCCATTGGGGGTGCCTTTTGTTACTACCTACTCGGTACAACATAATAGCATTAAGCAACTCATCAAAAAGCATTGGCATCTAGCATTGAATGACAATGTCTTGAAAGATGTTCTCCCAGATAACCCACGAGTAATTTTTAGGGGAGCCCAACCCCTAAGGACCCAGGTAGCGATCAATACCTTAAATCCCCCCACAGGGAGTAGGGGTTTCTTCGATCAATTAACAGGGTATTATAGGTGTAGAAAATGCAGGGTATGTGCCTTGAATTCCTGTCAAGAGAGGCGGATTACGAATTTTGTCTCTACGGCGACAGGTCAGGAACATACCATAAAACCGTGCATTACGTGTATGTCCACAGGGGTCGTCTACATGTTGCAGTGCCCTTGCGGCCTGCAATATGTGGGACGGACCAAACGGGCCTTACAGGTCCGCATCAATGAACATATAACCAACATTTTAAGTGGATTTAGAAACCATTCGGTTTCGAAACACTACCTCCTTAAACACAACAAAGATCCATCCAAAACTTTGTTTGTGGGGATAGATAAATTTATACCCAACTGGAGGGGGAGTCATCTGGTTAGGACCATCTCAAGAATGGAAATGAGCTGGATATACCGCTTAAAATGCTATACACCGTATGGGTTAAACATCGAAACTGATGTTAACCCGTTTATTAATAATGCTTAATTTTGTACTGGAACTTAGCGTGAGGTGTGGTCGTATGTACTGCTGACGCCAAGGGAAATGATAGGTTGTCTCTTGGTCGGGAGATCGTCTCCTCTGGACCTTTCATACAATTTTTTCTTTGAGTTTATCAGTGTAACAGTTTCCACACAGCATTAGAATAATTGTATTTGATTATACATTTTTTACTTTTTTCCATTTCTTTCTATTTCTTTCTGTTTTTTTCCCCTCCCCCCCCCCTTCATTTCCATACCAGGCCCATTTAAGTATGAGCCCGGTACAATGACCACTAGGCTAAAATAAATAGTTTACACTTAGGGTAATTATTTTAACATTTTCCACACATGTCTGGAATGATAATAATAATTAAAATTAAAATTAATTTTTTTTTTCTTTTTGAGTATCACGTTCTTTTTGCTTTATCAGAGGCTCATTAACATTGAGTCCTCTTAATACTTTTTCGGTCACTAACACTTCACTAGTGTATAGGATTTGGTGTTCACATTTGCACTGTTGTTTCTATCAGAAACTACGTTGCATAGCCACCTAAAATGTGACTATGCATTGATTCTTCATCTAAACTCTCTGTGGGTTTAAAATCACATTAATATTAATGTCTAGTTATTTTTGACACTTGTTCACTTTAGGTATAATATTCATCCAAGTCGGGGGATGCATTAAGTATTGAGCTCATATCTCCTCTATCTTGCATTCTTTCCTTTATTGTATTTTTTATTATATATTTTTTTTCCTTATACTCCATCCAATGCGTTTGATCGGCAGCTATCGATCATTACCAGTATTATATGGTGTAGGTCAGATCAAGTCAGACTACTTGTCTTGGCCGTTTTTCTTCCTTTGTTTTTCTTTTTTTCCAATGTGATGACATCGTTGCATTTCTTCAAATAATCCACTAGATGTCGCCATAACGAGGAATAGCTATAGACAAAGTGAATGATGTAGTAGGCACTTGTTATTAATTTCCTGTGTCTACGCGATTAAATTAAAGTTTTTTCTGCTTCTTCTTTTTCTTTCCTTTTTTCTGTGGGACTACAAGATAAGGGCTTTGCCTGCTGTACCTCTTGAGAAAAGTTTTTAAGATTTGTGGTTTATGTGTGTAACAGTTTTGGATCGGGTCAAGTACTGGCATCTTGCCCCTGTCCAAGATGGCGTCTGTAGTCTTGGATCTACACCTCACGGCGAGGTCCTTGCCTATTTAAGTGATGACTCACTGCAACGCCCTATCCCATTGACAACGTCCTATGACGAAACGCGTCTGGGAAGACGTGCGGTGACGTCATCACGCTTTGAAAGAGGGTCCTTGCTTATCTGTTTGCCGGCCGGCAACATTGTGTTTTTTTATGCCTGTTTAACTCATCTCCCATGTGAGTATTCTGTTTTTTATGTTTTTAAATAAATGTCCCAGCGGGATTACGCTATGTCTGCCTCTATCTATCATTTACATATGATCTAATTGGTGGAGTTGCTGAGTGGAGTTCCGGTGGAGACACTGCCCTAGGATTTGGGATTCATCTTGGTTCCCTCAAAGGCCGCGGCTGGGTCACAGCCGACTGCTGATTGTAGCCTTCCCTCTGGTAAGCTGCTTATATTTCTGGTGGTGGGCCACATTGAAAAAGCCAAGTTTGAGCACAGTGGTGATTATTATATGTCCATCCTGAAGTAAGATCAGCGGAGAGTTGTCTTTGGAGCCAATCTACTACATCTCTTTCGTTCGAAGGACTGTTCATCTCCACATGATTGTTTTATGGACTCTTTGACTATACTGAGTCTGGGTGACAAGGCGCAGCTCTAAATCTTTGTTTTCCTGCTCAGTGATGCGGTCCAAAATCTCCCTCCTCCTGGCCGGGGTGGTGTTGGCACTGTCCGGGCCGTGGAGGAAACGCCCATAATCGCTAATGGCCCAGGCAAGAATTCTTTTTTCCCCCACAGTAAAATTGAGTTTTCGCTTTCTCTCTGTCATACTTCCAAAAAAACTCAGTCCTAGTAAACAAAAATCAGTCACAAAAACAAGCACAACCAATCAAGCAAGAACACACACAAAGAGAAAACTAACCCAAAAAATCACACAAGCACTCAGCAAAAAACAGTCACAAAAACAAACAGCAAAAAATCAGCAAGAAAACAAACGAACAGAAATATATCAAACAAACAGTCTCTCAAACACTTATCAAAAAACACTTTCAAAGATCTACTAACACTTGATCACACAGAACACTAATCTGACAACTACAAAACACAAGGCAACGAACAACAGGACAAAAGCACTTGGTTAAATGGGAAGGGACAAAGGGATGTACTTTTGCAATGCAAGTGCGTTTGTGTCTGCCTATTTATGCTGTTTGCGTAGTTCACTAAGTTGCCCTAGTCCATTTCCAATTTCACTGATTGCGCCGCTCCCGAGTTGTGAGCATGCGCACAGCGGAGCTGACCATGGTCTCCTTCAAGCGCGCATGCGCGAGCCGGCCGACCCTTCATTTGCATGGGGTCACGGCTCATTTCAATGTAACCCGCCCACGTCCTTCCCAATTTGTATTACTCCGCCTTACGCCTCTGAAATAACGTTACGCATGCGCAATTTTCTGCGCAAAAGCTACGAGAATAGGGTGATTATGCGGCAAAATTGCGCAAGTCTAACGTAAAGGCGGTGCGCTACGCCGGTCCAATAATGCGCAGATGTACGTGAATCTGGGCCACTGTGTTTTTTTTTTTAAGTTTAGTCAAGGAAAACACCAACCTAGTACTTAAAACCCTTCTATGTTTTGTTTTTTTAAGGCTAGTCAAGGAAAACATCAACCTAGTACCTAAAACCCTTCTAGGTTTTTTTTCTTAAGTACTAGGTTGGTGTTTTCCTTGACTAGCCTTAAAAAACCCCCAGAGTACTTAGAAGGGTTTTTAGATACTTAGGGCCAGATTCAGAAAGAATGGCGTGAATTTCGGCGGGCGTAGCATATCTCATATACACTACACCACCGTAACTTAGAGCGGCAGGTACCGTATTCAGAAAGAACTTGCGCCCTAAGTTACGGCAAAGCAAGATACGCCGAAAAACATGACTTCAGCCATCCGACGTAACTTGCCTATGCCGGCGTATCGTGGGCGCATAGTTACGATGGACACATCCGGCGTTCCCATTAAAAATATGCAAATGAGCTAGATACGCCGATTCACAAGCGTAGTTGCGCCCGGCGTATTCATGTACGTCGTTTACGTAAGGTGTATGACCGGCGTAAAGTTACCCCTGCTATATGAGGTGCAGGCAATGTTAAGTATGGACGTCGGAACAGCGTTGAATTTTCCGTCGTTTACATCGTTTGCGTAAGTCGTACGTGAATAGGGCTTTGCGTAAGTTACGTTCAGGTCAAAAGCATTGAGTATTTCCGACATGATTTTGGAGCATGCGCACTGGGATACGTCCACGGACGGTGCATGGCGCATCATTTACGTGGGGGTCACGATTAATTTCCATACAACACGCCCACTACCAGCCTACTTTGAATTACACGGGCTTACGCCGGCCCATTTACACTACGCCGCCGTAACTTAGGGCGCAAGTTCTTTCTAAATACGGTACCTGCCGCTCTAAGTTACGGTGGTGTAGTGTATATGAGATATGCTACGCCCGCCGAAATTTACGCCATTCTTTCTGAATCTGGCCCTAAGTATCTAAAAACCCTTCTAAGTACTCTGGGGGTTTTTTAAGGCTAGTCAAGGAAAACACCAACCTAGTACTTAAAAAAAAAAAACTAGAAGGGTTTTAAGTACTAGGGGCCAGATTCACAGAGCCCTTACTCCGGTCTATCTCGCGTTAGACCGGAGTACTTTCAAATTACGCGCGTCGTTTCATTAGTCTGAAGCCTCAAACCATGAAACGACGGCTTCGGGCTTCAATCCGACTGGCTTACGTGTTCGTACGCCTTCGGATCTACGCTGCAATAATTTTGCGGCCGCTGGGTGGAGTTCCCGTCGTTTTCCGTGTCGGGGTATGCAAATTAGCTTTTTCCGACGATCCACGAAGTTACGAGCGTCATTCGCAATCTCTTACGGCATCTGTAGTCATCTTTTTGCCGCGTAAAGTTATTCCAGCTTTTATCTGGTCTAATATTAGACAGCCCATGTTAAGTATGGCCGTCGTTCCCACGTCGAATTTCAACGTTTGTTTTTATTTTTTACGTAAGTCGTCCGGGAACAGGAATGTACGTAAACGACGCTACTCAAACAACAAATGATGTATCAACGTTAGTTTGCGCAATGCACGGCGGGAAATTTTTAGAACGGATCATGCGCAGTTCGATCGCAGCGGGGACGCGCCTAATTTAAATGCTTCACGCCCCCTAATCGCTTTTTGGCGAGAAATACACTATGCCGCCATACGTTACGGGCCAAAATCTACATGAATTCGTCGTAGAGCCAGGTAAAATACGGCGGCGTAGTGTACCTCTGATACTCTGCGCCAATGTAATTGTATGTGAATCTGGCCCTAGGTTGGTGTTTTCCTTGACTAGCCTTAAAAAAAAGTGTTCCTAGAAGGCTTTTAGATACTAGGGGCCAGATTCAGGTAGATCAGAGCATCTTTGCTCTGGAGTAACGCTTCTCATTTACGTTACGCTGCCGAAATTTTAGGAGCAAGTGCTGTTATTCATGAAGCACTTGCTCCTAAAGTTGCGGCAGCGTATCGCAAATGAGCCGGTGGAATTCAAATTGGGCAGGTACGGGGCGTGTAGTATTCAAACTAAGCGCGATCCCGCGGCGAACGTACTGCGCATGCGTCGAGTGTCAATGCATCCCAGTGCGCATGCTCCAAATTCTGTCAGTGAACGTCAATGACGTCACATCCCCATTCATTAATGTTTTACGCAAGCGACGCGATTTGTTTTTTTTCCGACGCGATGACGACGCCTATACTTAACATAGGATACTCCACTAGGGGGCTGCTTTATCTATACGCCGCGTATCGCTTCCGGAAACGTTGTAAAGTCACTGCGTCGCGCCCGAAAAAGATCGTGAATTGCCGATTCCCGCTCATTAACATATTTTTTGAGCGTAAATCGGCGGGAACGCCCCCGGCGCCATTTTTAAGTTGAAGTAACGATGCGATGGCGAAATTCAATTGCGCCGATCGCATCGGAACTCCAACCCGGCGTTTCTTGTTTTCTGGTTACAGAAAACAAAAACGCCGGCTTAAAGTGACAGTTAGGCTGGCGGATCAATGGCCCTAGGTTGGTGCTTTCCTTGACTAGACTTAAAAAAAAAAAAAAAAAGTTTTAAGTCTAGTCAAGGAAAACACCAACCTAGTACTTAAAACCCTTCTAGGTACACTGGCCCAGATTCAGAGAGCCATTACGCCTGTCTAACTGGTGGACTTCCCGTCGTTTTCCGCGTCGGGGTATGCAAATGAGCCTTTGCCGGCGATCCCCGAAATTACGATCTTCAATCGCAATCTCTTACGGCACCTTTAGTCATCTTTTATTTGCGTAACACTATACCAGCTTTTTGCTGCTCTAATATTAGACAGCCCATGTTAAGTATGGCCGTCGTTCCCGTGTCGAATTTCTACGTTTTCCGACGTCTTTTATTATTTTTTACGTAAGTCGTCCGGGAATAGGAATGTTCGTAAATGACACTACTCAAACAACGAATGACGTAACGACGTGATTTCGCGCAATGCACGGCGGGAAATTTCTGAACGGAGCATGCGCAGTTCGATCGCCGCGGGGACGCGCTTAATTTAAATGCTTCACGCCCCCCAATCGCGTATTTCGATTACGCGGCGAGAAATAGACTACGCTGCCGTAGCGTACAGGCAAAAATCTACCAGGATTCGGTGTAGAGCCTGGTAAAATAAGGCAGCGTAGAGTATTTCGATTACGCAGCGCAATATTAAGTGTATGTGAATCTGGGCCACTGTTTTTTTTAAGGCTAGTCAAGGAAAACACCAACCTAGTATCTAAAAGCCTTCTAGGAACACTTTTCTTTTTTAAGGCTAGTCAAGGAAAACATCAACCTAGTACCTAAAACCCTTCTAGGTACACTGGGCCAGATTCACGTACATCTGCGCATTATTGGACCGGCGTAGCGCACCGCCTTTACGTTAGACTGGCGCAATGTAGCGGCGCAATCACCCTATTCTCGTCGGTTTTGCGCAGAAATTTGCGCCCGCGCAACATTATTTCAGAGGCGCAAGGCGGAGTAATTCCAATTGGGAAGGACGTGGGCGTGTTACATTGAAATGAGCCGTGACCCCATGCAAATGAAGGGCCGGCCGACCATGGTCAGCACCTCTGTGCGCATGCTCACAACTCGGGAACGGCGCAATCAGTGAAATTGGAAGTGGACTAGGGCAACTTTGTGAACTACGCAGACAGCATAAATAGACAGACACAAACGCACTTCCTTTGCAAAAGTACATCCCTTTGTATCCCTTCCTATACAGCAAGGTGCTTTTGTTCTGTTGTGTATTAGCGTTTGTTTGTTTGTTTGTTTGTTTGTTTGTTTGTTTGTTTGTTTGTGACGTGTCTTTGAGATATTTGGGGACTGTTTTGCAGAGTGATTTTTGTCTTTTATGTGTTTTCTTTGTTGTTATTTTGTTTAAATTATATTTTTGCTGGGCATTTTTTTTTTTTGCTGGTCATTTTTTTTTTTTTTTTGGTTCTGTTTGTGTATGATTTGGGAATGTGGGGGTGACATTCCTGCGGGAAAAGGGGTATCACCCTCATTTGTGGTGGAGAAGTGATCCCCAGGTCCGTGTGAATGGTGTATGAATGTACAGTGACATAATTGGAGCCATGGCATGGCGTTGCTGCTCACAAGTCCTGCATGGTGGGCTTGTGCCAATCCAATGTGACGAGGATGTGGTGTCTGTGCTAGGGACCACAGTGGTGTGCATGCATGCATTCTCATTGTGCCATGATTAATGTGAGTGTTTAACGTGCAAAGATGCCCAATGTGAGCTGGCTCCTGGCTGCTCTTCCCTCAGAAGACGGGGTAGCCTTGGTTAGGGGGGTTCCGTATAGGAGTCATGAGATGGGGTCCCAGTGCATATGCAGAGTCACCCTGAAGGGATAAGACAGGAGGATGTTAGTAGTGCATGTGCCCCTTGTGATTTCAGCATCATGGGGGGGACAGTTATGCCTGCCACCCATGTCACTCACCAACCAGCCAGCTGTCCCCATACATGTTCTGTTTGAAATCTGTGGGGATGGGGATATGATTGTATATGTAGCTGTCATGGGTGTCATGGGTGGTGTCATGTGTTGGGCTGGTGATGTCCTCCTGCAGGGTTGTGGTTAATTCCAGGATGGCATGAGGGGTGAATCTGAAGATGCGAGACACCTCAGAATCACTCATGCCAAAGATGTCTATGCGTGTGCGATATATCAAGTGAAGAGTGAGGGGCTTGTATCAGATTAGATTATTATATCCATCAAGGTTTTAAAGGGCTATTGAAAGATAGTGAGACCGTGTTTGTAATTTGTATGTATGTTATGTATTGATGTATATATGTATGTATATTTTTTGTAAAAATGTTTCTTAAAGCAAAGAATTTTTTTGAAAAAAAAAAAAAACCTCTCCCGTGCCCTCCTCCGTGCCCTCCTCCGTGCCCTCCTCCTTCTTTGCTCATCTAAAGTTAGTAGTGTTGCTCACGAATATTCGCATTGCGAATATTCGCTACGAATATTGCATATTCGAGTATTCGCGAATAACTCGAATATCGCGGCGAATATTCGCTATTTCGAATATTCGTAATTTTCAAATTTCGCAATCAAATTCGCAATTTTTTTTTTTATATAAAATATAGCGAATATTCGTAAATATCGAATATTTGTGATATTTTATCCAAAAAAAATAGCGATTTTTTTTTTTTTTTCGATATTCGATATTACAAGTCACACAAAAAAAAAATAGCGAAATTTCCCATTTTTTTTTTTTAATATCACGAATATTCGATATTAAAAGTCACACAAAAAAAAATAGCGAAATTTCGCAATTTTTTTTTTTATAAAATATCACGAATTTTCGATATTAACGAATATTCGCGAATATTCTTTGAAATATTCGCGAAATATCGCGAAATCGAATATGGCGTATTCCGCTCATCACTAAAAGTCAGTAGTATAGCTATGAGCATGGATGCCACTGGCATGTTGGCATACAGATTGTTGTGCAACACGTGTAACTGCTCAGCTCCTCACTAACAGTGTTGCTTTCTCTGACATGTAGACGAATTGTCTAATTTTATACCACCTTTTATATGGTTTAATTTTAGACAGGCCGTGCAGCTGTTGCGCACAGCGCGTAGCCTGCGCTGCACCAACGTTCTTTTGTGGATCCCCGTAACTACCTCATTAACATATTTGAATAGCAAATCAATGGTGTGTCTAGCGCTGTTTTACACGGACGAATGCGCCTGTCTATCAAAATTACGGCAGACAAAAAAAAGTAGATTTCTTGCGTATCTCGTTTTGGGGATGCGGCGCATCGAAACGCATGCGCAAATTTAGACTTACGCCGCGCATTTCCTGTTACGCCGGCGTAAACGCTCTGTGAATCTGGCCCATTGTTTTTTTTAAGGCTAGTCAAGGAAAACGCCATCCTAGTACTTAAAACCCCTTTTAGGTACAATGGGGCAGATTCACAGAGAATTAGATTATCGTAGCGTTTCCGAAATACACTACGCCGCCGTATTTTACCTGGCTCTACGTGGAATCCAGGTAGATTTTGTCCAGTAAACGACGGCGGCGTAGTGTATTTCTCCCGGCGCAATCCATCTATGCGAGTAGGGGGCGTGAAGCATTTAAAATAGGCGCGTTCCCGCGGCGATCGAACTGCGCATGCTCCGTTCCCAAATTTCCCGCCGTGCATTGCGCGAAATCACGTTGTTACGTCGTAGTAGCGTCGTTTACGTACATTCCTATTCCCGAACGAGTTACGTTAAAAAAAAAAAATAGTTTAATTCGACGCGGGAACGACGGCCATACTTAACATGGGTTACGCACTGTTAGACCAGTAAAAAGCTGCTCTAACATTACGTAGCCAAAAAATGACGTAGGCGATTGCGAAGGACACTCGTACCTTCATGGATCGCCGTAAAAACTCATTTGCATACCCCGACGGTGAAAACGACGCGGACTCCACCCAGCGGCCGCAAAAATATCGCAACGTAGATCCGAAGGCTTGCGAAGACTTAAGCCTCTCGGATCGAAGCCCGAAGCCGCCGTATCATGGTTTGAGGATTCAAACTAGTGATATGGCGCGCGAAATTTGAAATTACTCCTGTCTAACACCAGTTAGACAGGCGTAATCGCTCTCTGAATCTGGGCCACTGTTTTTTTTAAGGCTGGTCAAGAAAAACACCAACCTAGGACTTAAAACCCTTCTAGGTACTTTTTTAAGGCTAGTCAAGGAAAACACCAACCTAGTACTTAAAACCTTTCTAGGTACTCTGAGGTAGATTCAGGTACACGTAAATTTGCGCAGCGTATTCGAAATACTCTACGCTGCCGTATTTTACCAGGCTCTAAATGGAATTCTGGTAGATTTTTGCCCGTACGATATGGCGGCGTAGTCTATTTCTCGCCGCGTAATCGAAATACGCGATTAGGGGGCGTGAAGCATTTAAATTAGGCGCGTCCCCGCGGCGATCGAACTGCGCATGCTCCGTTCAGAAATTTCCTGCCGTGCATTGCGCGAAATCATGTCGTTACGTCATTTTTTTATTGAGTAGCGTCCTTTACGAACATTCCTATTCCCGGACGACTTACGTAAAAAATAAAAACAAACGTTGAAATTCGACGCGGGAACGACGGCCATACTTAACATGGGCTGTCTAATATTAGAGCAGCAAAAATCTGGTATAGTGTTACGCAAAAAAAAAGATGACTAAAGATGCCGTAAGAGATTGCGATTGAAGATCGTAATTTCGGGGAAAAGCAAAAGCTCATTAGCATACCCCGACGCAGAAAACGACGGGAAGTCCACCCAGTGGCCGCAATTTTATTGCAGCGTAGATCCAAAGGCATACGAACACGTAATCCAGTCGAATTGAAGCCCGCAGCCGTCTTTTCATGGTTTGAGGTTTCAGACTAGCTAAAAAACGCGCGTAATTTGAAAGTACTCCAGTCTAACACCAGTTACGGCTCTCTGAATCTGGTCCTTTTTAAGGATAGTCAGGGAAAACACCAATCTAGTACCTAAAACCCTACCAGGTACTTTTTTTTTTAAGGCTGGTCAAGGAAAACACAAATTCTGTTAACATTTCCCATTTTGTCACTACAAGCTTTTGCAATATATGAGATGTCATTGTTAAAATTCTACTATTTGGAAGACAGTACAGTAGACATTGCTGTCTATCCTCTGTCTGCCCACCTATGGTGACCTAGCCACAACACTGTGTCCACACTCCGCTTGATGCAATAAAAAAATATGAATATTTATCAGGACACATTAGATACCCCAAAAGTATGTACAAACATCACATGACAACACTTTTCTGGAAATTTGGATTCCTGACATGCCCTGCAATACAAAATAGACCAGAAAATCTGAAACTGGATTTTAAACAGTCTTCTGAAATATACTTGATTAATTATGTTCCTTATTACTGTAATATCAAATAATCCGATTTGAAATTCACCCTTGTCATGCCAGGGGGGTTCCCAAGTAGGTAATACAAGGGAGATCTGATTAGTTCTAGGAAGGACACGCTGTTATTTCCCAGAATAGAAGTCTCAGTGAGGAGTCTGTCTTGCTTGAGGGAAAGTAAGCACGGCATAAGAGGGGAAGCGTACCCAGCTGAGCGACAGAAATACTGATTCGCACCTACCTGCTGTCTTCAATCTTTTCTTGTGAGACTGTCATTTTCTCAGTTTTTTCTGCAGATAGCTTTCCACTGGCTTTCTTCCTGCTTTGCGGCTGAAAATATGAAAAGTATAACAGTGTATATACAGTATGTGTAAAATATCTGTCCACATGTGAACTAAGTGAGAAATACTTCTATTTAACTAAGGACATTATCTACAATAAATTTGTATTGGCTTTTGTATTATTCAACTATAATAATCTACCTTTCTACAATCTATCTATCTTTCTAGCTATACACTATATTGTCAAAAGTATTGGGGCACCTGCCTTTACACACACACATGAATTTTAATGGCATCCCAGTCTTAGTCCATAGGGTTCAATATTGAGTTGGCCCACCTGTTGCAGCTATAACAGCTTCAACTCCTCTGGGAAGGCTGTCCACGAGGTTTAGGAGTGTGTCCAAGTTTATGTGCGTGTAAAGGCAAACATCCCAATACTTTTGGTAATATAGTGTATTATATCTCTCTACCCAGGGCTTTTTTTCTCAGAGAATAGGTGCAGGAACTCAACCATGCCCACCACACACACATACCTGCCAAATAGCATCAAATAGTAGCTCTCCCCTCTGCATACAATCCTTCCCTCCACTGCCCTCATCTTCTTCTCCCTCCTTAAAAGCTTCACCATTTGCCACGTGTCTTACCTTTGTTGCAATATTAAGCTGAAACACCCATCTGGCTATAGTACCTCCCAGCTTAAGAGACTATACTAAAGACACTTAAACTACAAACACTTAAAAGGGGATCATGCAGTAACAACTGGTCATCAGGAAAAAAAAAGTGACCACAGAGCCTACCATGCGCCCCCTACCGCCCATGACTGCACTGAAGCCTGGGCACCTGTTCTGTATCTCCCTTGTCCCTGTCCTGCACTCAGTGAGATCTGCTCAGAAGTTCTGACCTGTGGGAGATACTGGGAGAGAAGATTTGACTTGTAAACACAGAAGCTAGACTTCTGTGTTTCCAAGTTATAGTGGTGAGCAGGGAGCAGAAGACCTGAGCCAGAGGTGGTGGAACTGAGTTTCCCCTAGTTCCTGCTGAAAAAAAGCCCTGTCTCTACCTAACTCTATCTAAATTTCTATCTACATCTATTTTATCTATCAATTTCCCACTCACTTAGGCTGGGTTCACACTAGTGCGGGCCATGTGGCCAGTGTTTGCTCGGACACAGCAGCCTATTTTAAATTGGCTGCTGTGCCACGTGAACCACAGAAAAAAAGGTGCCTGCACCTTGTTAAAAACACAGCTGCAGGGAAACTGCATGGTCTTTTTGACAATGCAGTTTCTCTGTGGCTCTCGCATCCACGATCATGCTGTGGGCTGAGATGCGTGGGGGTGCCATTTAGAATAAATGGCAGCTCTGCGCGTCTCACAAGAGCAGCATGATTAGGCTGAGTCTGGTTGGGGGTGCAGCAATCAATGCAATTCCCGCTCCCACAACCGGACCACACAGTGCAGATGTGAACCTAGCCTTATAGTCCTTCTGACCAAATATTTCTATTACACTCAGGTGTTTTAATGGATGTACAGTGGGTAAAATAAGTATTGAACACATCACCATTTTTCTAGGTAAATATTTTTCTAAAAGTGCTATTGTCGGTAACAACCCATGCAATCCATACATACAAAAAAAAAATAAGTTCAAAAACTAAGTTATGTGTAAATAAATGACACAAGAAAAAAGTTTTGAACACATAAAGAAAGGGAGACACAAAACGGCATTGAAAGCCAAGACACTGGCTGAAATCTATCAGTAATTAGAAAGTAATTCTGTCCCTTGTTAGTCTCAACTGATGGCCTAAAAAAAGGTGTCTCATTACCAAGGTGTCACACAAGAAACATCTCATGATGGGTAAAAGCAAATAGCTCTCTCAAGACCTTAACCTTATTGTTGCACAACATACTGATGCCATTGGTTAAAGAAGGATTTCTAAACTTCTGGATGTTCCAGTGAGCACTCTTGGGGTCATAATCTGGAAGTGAAAAGAACATAATTTCATCATAAACCATCAACAATCAGGTGCTCCTCGCAAGATTTCTGAAAAGAACTATCAGAAGAGTTGTCCAAGGTCCACTTGTGGAATTAGCTGGTACAATTGTTTCAAAGAATACACTCATCTCATGGCCTGTATGCACTCCATTACTGAAGAAAAAGCATGTTGGAGCTCATTTAATGTTTGCTGCACAACATTTAGACAATCCTGTGAAAAACTGGGATAATATAGTGTGGTCAGATGAGACCAAAATGTAACTCTTTGGATTCCATAATACACACCATGCTGGAGATCTAATGGCACTGCACATCACCCCAAAAACACCCCCTTACCAACAGTGAAGTTTTGAGGTGAAAACATCATGGTGTGGGGGTATTTTTCAGCATACGGTACTGGCAAACTTCATATCACTGAAGGAAGGATGAGTGGAAAAATGTAACAAGATATTATTGATAAAAATCTGCTGCCATTTACCAGGATGATGAAGATGAAACAAGGGTGGACATTTCAGCAAGACAATGATCCCAAACACAAGCCAAGGAAGCTCTGCATGCGCAGTAGAGAATCGGGCGTGAAGCCGCAAGCGATTGCTCGGCTTCGGCTGCCGTCATCGAGGGAACCCTGGATAGGTAAGTCTCCTTATTAAAAGTCAGCAGCTACAGAGTTAGTAGCTGCTGACAATTAATTATTATTTTTTTCTAACCGGACCTCCGCTTTAAGATAAAATTAATAATATCAACCTGTCTACGTCTAATCTTTTTAAAGGCTGTGGCTCTTTGTGTTCATTGGCTGGTTTACAAGCTTTTTTTCTGTCTCCATTTTAGTGGCCATGTACAGACAGATTATTTCCCAATATGAACAATTCTATTAAGTCTTCTCATATAAGTAAAGCAGGCAGATGCCAAAGAAGATCAGTAGTAGTGCTTCAGGGATGGTCATCACCACCAACAATACAACAGGTTCTAAAAGTGCTTGCCAGGGAACATGTGATATTTTCATAGTATCGCAATAATGCTCTTTTCATAACCTAACTTACAAAAAGAGCAACTGCAAGTTAAGGGACAAAGTATTAGCACAAAAGCTTATCAAGCCTTGTTGCACAAACACCAATAATCTGATGGTATATTTGTATCTCCTGCGTTCTTAGCTGTGGTCCATGAACCATGATGACTAGAAGGCGTTACATAGGATTCAAAGGAGCACAAATTGTATCAGCTTGTGATAACACGGTTTTGAAAGAAGTCGATATAGTTAAGGATGATAGCTGAAATTCAATGAATGTATCATGCGTTCCATTGTTGTTATCAGCCCATTAAGTGATGCTCTGTTTATTTCAATGTTGTTTCTTGTATTGTATTTTATTATTTTATTATTTTTAAGAATATGCTTTATGGAGTTTCAAAGTGTATCAAGACATGTAGGCAGACAAAGTCAACAAATATCACATAAAGAGGAAGGTACAGTACAACAGAGAAATACTGCAAAATTGAAATTGAAAGTACATCAAGGACCCAGAAGTGCTTAGGAAACTTTAGGGCAGGGGTGGCCAATCAGTGGCCGGGGGCCACATGTGGCCCACGGAGCCCTCTGATGTGGCCCGCGACCTCCTGTTCTGGAATGGTGGGTTGGCAAGCCCAGATCGCAGGTTGCTGACCAGTCAAAATACAGGATCAGTGTTGTGAATGAAGCTGGTGGTAGAGGAAGAAAGCAACTGCGGAGCAGAGCCCCATAAGCTGATGCTTTCTCTACAGCGCCGGCTTTTGCCACACATGGAGTCTATGGCAAAGTTCAGCTAACCAGCAGGACAGACATACTGTAGGTGCACTACGCTGCACCGGCTGTGTTGGTAAACCACAGCACATTAGTGTGAAAGCAGTCTTAGGCCCCTTTCACATGATCAGCCCGTCCAAATAGGACCCTCAATTCACCGCTATAGAGCGACAGATGCCCGTTTAGGCCCGCCTACCTCCAATCCGAAAAACATCCCCTTTCATCTGGGCAGATCGGAGGGCTTATGGAGTAGCCGTGACCTGTAATCCGTCCACTCCGCTCATTGTGGCCCGCGACTAATTACCAAGTTGCTTAAGTGGCCCTTGCTTTTCAAAAGGGCACCCCTGCTTTAGGGTATACTGTTGGGCTGTCTCAGGCACAATGAAACAATTTGTGGTTGCAGGAAAGAAATTTGCTCTGTGTATGGCAGGCCTAAGAGGGGAATTCCCTTAGTTTAGAAGATTTCTTTTGACTTTCTGTTGCGCCTTTGGCACATGAAGTGAACAGAAATTTCCCCAATGGTACTCAGACAGGAAATTTACCTGAAAAAAAGTTTTGGTTCTACATACACTTTAAATGTTTGGACCATATCTCAATGACCAGTCTCACCTTCTATCAACATATAAATACAGCATTGTGCAATGTGTAATAGACACAGTAAGTGCACTGTAGTTTGCAGTTTGCACCCCTTCTAAGGGCAATTAATCATAAATAATGAGCATAATCAAAGTTTGTGGGGGAATAAAATCCCTGGGGAAGTAGAATGAAACATTTCAAGATAGGGTGACGGGCTTTCAGTAGGTTTTATCAGAAACAAGCACTCTCCTGAATGGGATGCAGATTCCAGTATATTAGAAATAATACATGTGGTACCAGCAGATATTCACCACAACTTTTATATGTAGATAACAAAAACTGTGCACTTTAAGAAATATAATATGTTTTAATAACTGTGTATTGGACATACAAGGTCTAGCGCTACACTTTTTATGTCCAATACACAGTTTTTAAAACATGGTAATTTTCTCATTTGATTTTATTTATATCTTGTATCAAGAGATAGTGCTAGCTGCTACGCTTTTGTAAAAAGGAAAAGGGTTCTGCCTATGTGTGGATTTACTTACAGCTTACAATTGTGTATCGCAGTGAAACTGATTTCTGGTTAATGAGGCACAGTTCTTTATCTATATCCATGAAACAGAAAAGGTATTTTATTTATAAAAAAAAGATGGAAACCAATTAGGCTGAATTCTAAACTTGATTAGCTGTTAAGCGTAACATTTCTACTTATGCTCCTATTTTCCAGACTAGGGAATAATACTTAAAGTGACTGTAAAGGCAGAAGGCATTCTATGCATTAAGATAAAATAAAACATTCTGTATGCAGCAGCCCCCCTCAGCCCCCAAATACTTACCAGAGCCAATCACTATCCAGTGATGTTGCAGGAGAGATTTGACTGCCTGGGACTCACCTCCTGATTTGCCGATACAGCAGTGGCGCGCTATTGTCTCTCCCTGCTGTCAATCAAAATCAGTGAGCCAATGAGGAGCTCCGTGTCTGAATGGACACACAGAGCTGCGGCTCAGCTTGGGTGCCCATGTAGCAAGCTGCTTTCTGTGGGGGCACTCATCAGGAGGGAGGGGCTAGGAGCACCGAAAAGGGACCCGAAAAGAGGAGGATCTGGGCTGCTCTGTGCAAAACCAACCGCACAGAGCAGGTAAGTATAACATGTTTGTTATTTTTAAGCACAAAAAAAAAAAAACAAGACTTTACAATCACTTTAAAGCTGAACTCCAGGTGTGGATTTTTTGCATAGTTACCAAATTGGACCAGTGTAAGATAACTTATGCAATACCCAAGGGACTGCTGTGGAAGTGGACTAACAGTGTAATAATCTCTACTACTACAGTGATCACCACTGTCTTTTAAGTCCAGTGCTATTTACAGAATGCCAGGCGTTTTTTTAAATTCATGCAAGATGTTCTCTGAATGGCACCTGTACCGAGCGAGTGATTTAATTAATTAAGCAGCAGAGCAGCCCCTTGGCATGGGACCCAGAAGAAATTATCAAATTTAAAGCTTCTATGGAGATTGTTTAGGTATAGCACGTGCATTCTTACTTTGGTCCATGTTGGAGCAATGTAACTTTGCAAAAATAACTATACCTAAGCTTTACAAGGATCAACCCATAGACATACAATGGCCATTTGAAGAAAAGTGTGACCAAGATAAATGACAAGATGAAGACAAGCAACGGCAAGAGGAATGCAGAGCCAGTCTCTGCATTCATCTTGCTGTCACTTGTCTTAGGAAAGTGCTCACACCTGAGACAAGCTGCAGCTATGAATCAGCCATCTCCTTAATGGATGTTGTTGGATCAGTTAAGTCAAGAGGGGAGGAAGTCAGACCTCATGACAAGGCTTAGAAAGCTGTCAGGTTAATTGGCTACTGTCCAAAGTGACCCATGTATATGTGTGTGTGTGTGTGTAGGCTAATTACCCCAATTACAGCCACCTATGGTATACTCTGGTAACACTTTGCGTTGCGGTTATTGCAGAATTGGTACCCACTTTAGGCATAAAACATAGAAAAAGTAAGGTTAGACATAGATCCAAGATCGCAAAGCAGTCATGGTACTAGACCAGGGGTCTCCAAACTACGGCCCTCCAGTTGTTCAGGAACTACAATTCCCATCATGCCCAGTCATGTCTGTGAATGTCTGTTTTACAATGCCTCATGGGACGTGTAGTTCCGTAACAGGTGGAGGGCCATAGTTTGGAGATCCCTGTACTAGACAATGGAATGGTCTGTTAATGTTTTTCTTTACTGCAATTTTTTATTTATTTTTGCTGGAGTTCTGCTTTGAGATAACTGAATGATCATAACCTAATGCAAGCATATTTACATTACCTGAAAGCATCAGTTAAATATTATTTGGCACCACTGGATATATATTTTTTTATGGAATTAATCTTTGGAGACCATTCACAAATTGGATGAGCACCACCCTTTGTCTCTGTGTTGCCTTAAAGCCACTGTGAATGTCAGAGATTTGGGTCCAAACCTTTCGAAAAAGTCAGGAAGGCTTCTCATCAATGGAAAATGGAAAATATAATAACCCCCCCCGTATGGAGTACTTTTCTTAAATACATATAATATTGTTCTTTTTGCTTCCTTTTTCATTCGGCTAATATGGAGGAAAAATCCACGCTAGTGAAATGTGTCTTTTTTGCTGTTATACAAAGAAGCAAGAATAGTGAATTCGTCTTTGTTCTCATTCAGTCAATTATCTGTTTTTTGACACCTGCCAACTGCTGTGGTGATGTGTCTGCTGTTTATTATCTGAATAATCCTTTGTAGGTAACAGGACAAAAAAACAACCGTGTTGTTTCACATAGACCTCCTTCAAAGTACAATTCTTTTTTCCTCTTGAAGACACATGCTTTCTGATACGTGGTCGGGGGAAGGGGGGGTATTTATAAATAATTGTGAGAGCTGTACTCAGCCGTAAAAAAGTTTATATTTTATTCAGGAGAATGCTGCTTTCCACGAATATGTTCATTCCAGTTTGAAAGATTATAAGGCATGTAGCCTATTTACCAATATTGCTTACCTTGTCAGCATCTTCGAAAAGATGAAGGAATCGCAATGGTGTTGGTCCAAACACGACATCTTTAAAAACGGCGTGGCCCTTTTCAACTCTTTTATTTGGAGGAGGTAAAGAAATGTCCTCATCGCTTATGGAGATTTTGGGGTATTCTTGAGAAAAACAGAATCATGAAAAAATTAAGTTGTGCCATCTTTAGGGACAAGAACACACCACGTCATAATCATGATTATAATAATTACTTAAAGTAATTTCTAACTGGATGGCCTTTTTTTATTAAAAAAAAGCAGCACATCTCATATACCTCACTTTACAGAAAAACTGTGTACAAATCAAATTTTTCAGAAAGAATAGAGCAAGAAGTACTGTACGATAATTGTGCAGGTTAAAAGGCATTTCTTGGATTAGGCAGCTCAATGCAATCTGAACTTACACATATACTATAACATACAAAAAAAGAGAAACAAAGATATATTCCCAGTGTGTAGGTGTCTCCCAATTTTTATTTGAGACATAAGAAAACCCATAGCAGAAGGAATATATGCTAGTAAAAAGGTGGAGGAAGAATAAAACAGTCTTGCGGTCACGGTCCACAGCCTGGGGGGTTCAGTTGGTCAAGGAAGAGTGTAGATAAAAGAGAAAAAAGAGGGGGAAAGGGAAGGAGGGGTGAAAGAGACCAGAAAGATATGGAGGAAAGGGTAAGGGGGGGGGGGGAGAAAATGACAAGAACGGATCCATCAGGTTCAAGATACCATCCCATACGGCTCCCCATCACAACTCTGACACATGAGGAATACAAATGTAAGAGGACTTTGTCCAAGCAAACAGCAATAAATCACAGCTATTGATTGTATCTGAAAGAGTACCTAAAGTTATTCCAGTAAAACCATTGCTGGTTTATTTCAGAGGCCTTGTCCCCAAGGGCCATTGTAAGGGCATTCAATTACTGCATATAATTTAATCTGGCAAACCACTGTCCTTCCATGACCATTTTTGACACTCCTTTGTGCCCTTTACAGAAGCCTTTTTGAAATCCAAACCACCAAAAACACACTGAAATTCATATTTGGCCAAATGTATTTTCATCGGAAATTCAGAATCAACTCTAGCCACCATGCTCACTTTGACTAGCTGACCAATAGCAGCTCAACAGAAATGCATTTGTACAGCTCGTATAAAAAGAAAAAGAAGGGTTTTTGCCATCCAAAGCAACCTAATTCCAGGTTTAATTTTTCTAGCGCAGACTACATACAAAATCTTAAATTTGAATGGTTTCTTTAGCCAAAACATACTCCCTTTTGTTTTACTCTATTGGTAAACCAGATCAGCATGACCTTTTTACATCATTATGCTGACTCTAGCCCTTTGTGCCAATACAAACTGAAATTAAAACAGACAGTTGACGTTAAATATCATACTATCCAATTTTCTCCTTTTTAGTGTGTGAAAAATACAGCAGTGTGCATAACACCTGATAATGTTATCGCTATAATAACAATTCCTTAGGGCAGTTAACAGATTTACTGCATGTGGATATAAAGGTATGTGAAAAATGTAAAAACCTGTTATCATTTGATAAAAAGATTAATTGTACAGTGTATACAAAAAATATGCTTAAGCTCAACTCTAGCAAACAGCTAAATACATATTTGAAATCCATGCATATCAGTCCCTTTATATGCCAAATAATTCAAAATACTTTTAAGCCAGTGTGTGATCTGGGCACCCTGCATCATAGCACAGCAATGTCCTGGACCTGCCTGCAGACAATGGGCCAACACCAGCTTGTGAATGGACAATATAAGAGCAGCAGCATAATAAAGTGGTCACCCCCTGCTCTGCCCTCTCATAAGCATGTTCCCTGTAAGCTAGGGTGACCAGACATCCCCAGTTTCAGGGGACAGTCCCCTGATTGAGGACACTGTCCCTGGACCAAGTCTGTCCCTGGTTTTGTCCCCAGATTGGATTTAATAGGGGGCAGGGGCAATTCCAAAGACAGTCAGTGCAGAATAAAAAAAAAATTAGAATTAAACCCCCCCGCTCCGCCGTGCCTACTAGCATAGGGGGGTGTATTTTTCCCATTATCTGTGCCCCTTTCTGATGATCATGTGCTGGTCGGAGTGGAGGGAATATTTCTTCAGTTTCGGGCGCATGCCCATTTAGCTTCGCTCACATGTTCTTCTGCCTTGGCTCAAGTCCTGGCCAGCCACCTGCTTATCTCCTTGCCTTCCCTGGGTCAGTGATCTTCCTCCGCTCCCCACCCGGTAGTAGCCGGGGCACGAAGAGTAAGACTTGAGAGGCTGTGAGGCGGGCGGCAATGGGCAGAGAATCGCTGATTGTTGCCATTACTAGTAAACAAAAAATATGTCCCCGGATTTCATTTTTAAAATCTGGTCACCTTACTGTAAGCAAGATGTCCCTCATTGGTTTGTAATGTTGTCCTTCTATTTTACAGTATCAGTGTTGCTGTGCAGGGAATTGCAGAGCCAATATGAAGACAGATTCAGGTACTTACAGTATGTAAAAATATACTTTATTAAATGCATAGCTGGATTAAATTATATCTTTAACATCTCCCCACGGGAAAAATAGACAAAGTAGCTTTAACTCAAATCTTTCACCAGTCAGCAAAGAAGAGAAGAGGGAACCATAAAAAAAATGTTACCTGCCAAAGATTTGCAAATTTGTCCAGTCAATTTTGTCAAGCTGGGAAACCTTGCCAAGTAGCACAGTCCACACAACTTAAGAACAAAAACATATAATATTGTAGCTTACTAGTGTAGCGCTCCCTTACTTTCAGAAAGGGCGGTACGCTGAAGTTAGTAGGGTGAGAGACTTACTTGTTCAAATTCGGCAGCTGTCAGCCCTGAATTGTCCTGTGGGTCATTCTGCACTCCAGAGATATGGTCCCATCTCTGGACGGCAGGTGGCGCCAGAGGGGTTCAGGCAGAGCCACTTTTCCCCAGCAGCCAATTGGAGGAGCGTTTCCCTCGCGGGGCATGCTGGGGGAGAGTATATCTGTGGCAGATACTGCACCCACTCCGGCTGGAGTGGCGACGTGATTGACTTAATTACCGAAAGCAGGACTGCTTTCTCTATTCAAGCCTGACTCTGCAAAGTTACTCTACTTTCATCAACCTTTTCCTATCTACCTCAAGTTGATGTGTTGGTCGTGTTGGACCAGGAAAATAAAGCATTCAGAAAACTTCAGCTACAGGTTGGACATTCGCTACTGCTTTGCTCACTACATCTACCCCTAGACACCACACAGAGGTAACTTAATCCGCCGATCCCAATCTAATCAGCAGCTCCTAAATGGGGGTAGCGCTACACTAGTCTGCAGACGTACTGTCTGCGTTTGTTTTATTTTCTCAGGCTAATGACATTCTCAGAAAGTATAGGAAATGTCTCGATCTCGTCAGAAATACAGTGTCCTTGTCATTTCCTGTAAGCTTAACAAAAAGTGTTATCTTCTTTCTGTGAACTAATAAACTTCCCTTAACCCATGTAATAAAGATAAACAAATGCAGACATGTTTGGAGTCCACTGCTCCCCCCATAGATGCAGTGGAGATGTGATTGTAGCCACCGCAGGACACTTCCTGTCTCTGCGTGGCTGCAGTCACTCCTCCACTGCATCCAGATGAGGTGTGTCATCTGGGGTCTGGTAAGCTGCAATATTTTAAAATGTTGCTTCTCACTTTAGATATTAGATATGGTTGAATCTTTACTGTAGCAGCAACACAGCTTGATCAGAAAACATAGTTAACATCCCCCTTCCTACCTCCCCATCACTATGCCTGTAGCCTGCTTGTTGGACAATGAAGCACCCTGCTGCTCATCCATCTGTCATTATTTGCCATATCTGTATGTGAACACTCCTACAGATTCTGATCAGTTTCTAGTGCTGGTCTTGCCTCTCCTAGTACTATGTGTGCAGTGCAGGGGGTTACAGGAGGCTAATATCAGCACAAGTTTTAGTGCTTACACTAGGTGATTTTAAAATAGGATGATAAGATGTCCCCAATTTCCATGGACGGTTCCCAATTTTAGGTGGCTATCCCCAATATAACATGTCCCCGGATATGTCCTTGTTTTTTAAATGATATTCCTGGCCCATGAGCTATGGGGTAGTTTGGCTGGCAAAGTTTTTCTTGCGTTATTTACTACTGACCTCTGCAGTCTGATTACTAGTGATCCCTGCACTCTGCAATCTTTACTACTGTACTCTTTTTTTTCTTACTATTGATCCCTGCACTGTGTGTTGCATACTACTGACCTCCAAATTGAGTATTGCCACCTCCTGACACCTGACCTGTCCACAGTGAGTCCCCAAGGGGCCATGGTGCATCATCACAAACCCCAATCTTTTTTGTTTAACTGCACATCGTCATAATTGCTTGTTTAGTGTTCATGTATGTTCATGATAACCTGTGTTGCCCAAATATTTTAACAGAAAAAAGAGTGGGTGGTCATGGCATCGGGACCTGGGGAACTCACTAGCAGATGCAACTCAACGCCAAGGTCCAGTGAGTACAATTCAGGGAGGAAAGGGGGAACTTTTGCTGTTGGTGTTCTATTGGGAAACAGGGGGGAATTTTTGCTTGGGAAGCACCCTGTACTTTGCTTACTTTTGACATCTACACTATATGCACTATTTAATCCGGACCCCTGCACTCTGTTTACTCCTAGCTTCTGCACTCTGTGCATTACCCACGCCTGACCCCTACACTCTGTGCATTATTTACTCTACACCCTGAGTCATACAAACTCCTGACCCCTGCACTCTGTGCATTATGCATTCCTGACGTTTACTTTTTAATAAATATATAATTGGTGTATTTTAAATCTTCCTGGAGTTCATTTTAAAACATATCAACGTGAAATGAAAAAAACTGCAATGTAAAGTTATGGAACCATTCTCTCTACATAGACTTGTTGCAGCATATGATCATGAGGTTTAAATATTCACAGCAGAAAAGAACCTTAAATTATAGTAACGTGTTTCATTACATTCAGAATTCATCTTTCTCCATGAAAGGTCTTTATTTTCTAATTGCAATGCATTAGAAAAGAGTTAAGCATTTTACAACTACAAGGACATTCTATTCCACCATTAGCTTTAGCTGAGGTAGCACTATTAATGCTCTGGGCAATGACTAGGAACCAAATTGCCAGTGGCATAATTGCAATGTCCTAATGCACTGCAAAATCCAAGTAGGTGTTACCATTTCTTTTTAGTAATAAAAAGTTGGGAACATTAAAATGATCTTTATATTGTTACCAAATAGAGTACATTATGTTTGATTCCTAAAATAGTTCTACAGATGGTTGCTGGGTTTTTTTTCAAGGTTGTTTCAAAATATGTTGTTTGCTGCTATTTAGATGTCCTCAAAGGCCGCAATGTTAGAAAAAAAAAAAAAAACACAGAAATTATTGTATTTCATCTTTTTTGTCATAATGCCTACACTTAAAGACATGTTCAGTAGTATACAATAGAGAAATGCATCTACCTACGATAAAGAAAGGCTTCTCCAAGAGAGAACATTACCAAATCTTGATGGGGAAACAATCATATATTTATCAAGCTTGTTAAAACTCCCAGCCTTTCGATCACTGGAGGAAAATTAGATAAACCAGCTTAGAAAACCTTTCCCTAAATGGCAGCATTTACAGCTTCCCTTATCCGTTGACTAAACACTTGGATGTGTAGCCAAAGTGTTTTGAGAGGTATAAAGCCTCCCCTGTCTTTAGGGCTTAAGCCAGTGGTTCTCAACCTGGGGGTCAAATGACAATTTTCCAAAAGGGGTCACCAAATCCTGGTTGTTCCTGAAGCCCGCAGCACTCTCAGCCTTTTTGCAGCCTTTTCGCAGCCATCCAACAGGGCTGTCCCTGGAGCCTGTGGCCACCCAGCTGCTGCTCCTGGAGTCCTTTCCCGCCCACTCAGTTCACGGCATGGCTGTGGGGCGGAGACTAGAGGTCAGCTGACTGGTGAGAAATGTGAAGTGGAAGGGGCTGGAAAAGACCCTATCTCCTGTTTTCGGCATAGGTGCCGCTGCTGCGAGACACCACAGAGCTGGAGACACAGTTCTCAGATCAGCAGATGATCTTGATCAAGAGCATCTAAGCTGGCTGATCAGAACTCCCCGCCAGCACTCCTAAAATGTACCATAAGGGGTTTTAATACTGTACGAGTGTAAGGGACTTAGGGACCCCTAAATGTCCGTGGGCTAGGGGCGCAAATTACTTGTCTGGCCTTAGGTGCTGACAACCCACGCTACCAAAATTCTACTGTTAGGGGTCCCCACAACTTGGAACATTTTATGAAGGGGTCACGGCAGTAGAAAGCTTGAGAACCACTGGCTTAAGCAGTCAAAGTTAAAATGATCACACTAGAATGCACGGGGACCTGTACTAAGGCTTAAAGGCACTAAAGGTGGCCAGCTGAGGTGCATTTATATGCGCTAGTCTTCATTAGGGTAATACAGGTTCCTGTACATTCCGTTGTGATTCTATTACCATTGACTGCTCAAGCCCTGAAGAAATGGGGGTGGGAGGGCCTTCAAACTGTATTGGCTGTATTTCATGATCTTAAGCAGTTGAATGTTCCTGTTTGAAGCATATGTAAACCTGAACGACAACTTCAAGAGAGAAAGAGAGGGTAAGTCCAAAATTTTGGGTTGCCACCAGAACAAGAATAGAGAGAAATCTTCCAATGAAGACGCTTGTTCCCATGCCAACTGTCTAGGAGGGACTATATCTTAACATTGAAAAAAATCAACTTCTAGTTTATTCTACAAGACAGGAAATGAAGGGAAACCTCCCTATTAAGGCAGACGGCAAAAAAACAAAAAAAAATAAAAACATAAAAAAAAATAGTTGTGGCTCTAAATCTACTTTAAAGCTTAATTCTGTCAATTTTTGTTTGCATTGGGGAGATTTACTATTACTTCTTGTCCCTGTGATACCAGTACAATAGTTGGGAGGAGTGGTAATCACCAGTACATCGTCCAAGGCATACGGCTGTTCTAAATGCACAGAATATAACTGGGTATTAAAATATTTAAGTAACAATGGTGTAAGTTGTTGATCATAGGAATATCAGATTGACTAATGCTTGGTTAACATATGAGCCGCATGAGGCTCACAGCAGGGGTCTAAGGCGTGCTGGTTCACCATTTCAGGTCCAATTTCAGCCCCGAATTTTGGGCTGAATTTGGGCCTGAAATGAACCAAAAGACGCATAGTGTTTTTCTGCAAAACGCACCGGACCCACAGCGGAGCGATGTGAATCTGCTCCATAGAGAGTCGGTCAAAATCTCCTGCAATTGGATGCGGGCATACCACAATGGTGTGAACCCAGCCTTAGGGATCAGAAAGGAATTGTCATAGTAAACTGGAGCACAATTTACTAGGGTGTTTTACCTTCCTCTGGATCAACTGGGACACTGGCGGACATCGAGTCCGCGGGTCCCGTTGGCACAGTGACGAAGCGGCGGCGTGCACGCCCACTATGCCGCGATTTAAAGGGGATGTACAGGTACATCCCTGTGCACAGCCGTGCCATTCTGTCGATGTATATCGTCATGCAGCGGTCGGCAAGCTGGTTAATCTCATCCAAATACAATAACTAATCAACATATAGATGACCAAGCAACTTACTGTATTGCTACTAAAATATGTCTGGACACCTATATATTTTTTTTTTTTGCTTTACACAAATTTAAAAACAGACAATGCTCTGTAATATACATCCATATTCATTTAATTTTAAGGGAAATTACTACATCATTAACTATGTTATTCCTATTAAGACAGTGTTGCAAAAGTACCATAATTGGACCATTTTTTTTTTAATGACTGAGTAAATTGGTCTCTCTTGATATCTGTATAAAGATCTTTACACAAAGAAATTATATTACTCTGTAATTTTCTATATATGCTATTACGACAGTGAATGTATCCTTCCATGGTTAGCAATGGTCCACTTTATCAGTGGGACTGTATTGAAATATTGTTGCACACTTTTTTCCTGACTCTTCAGTATGGGTCTCCATGAAAAGGAACAGCATGCACCTTAACTCAGGAACTTCCTTAAAATAACAGAAGTGGCATTGGGTTGCTCAAAGGGGATAAATTCAATAAAATGGTGCTAAGGGCAATGATGATAGGAAAGGTACAATAATCCAACACCTTTGGACAGCAGCACTGCCAGTCTAGGGAAAACCAGTGTTAGATACACTAGAAGATTTAGATGGACTTGACTAAGCTGAACTCCATCTGACACTTTATAAGCAGTTAGAGCAAACTGTTTTTTTCTATTGGGAAAAAGGTTTTACATAACTGAATAAAATCTGATCATTGTAACCACCCCTGTCAGTGGTAAACAGTTTGCCTCAACCCTCTAACTACCACTTTTTGGCTGGACAGCTTGGTCAGTTAAAGTAAGCTGAAAAACAACCGGCTTACTGACTGGATCACCAGATCAAAATAAAGTAAAAAAAAAAAAAGCAAAATCTGTACTGCAAGTAAAAAGTTTACCTTTCTCACATCACCCAACCCAATGCAGGATGAAAAGTCGCCATGCCCTGTCAATACATTGTGGTATACAGACAGTGTAAGGCCGCGTACACACGATGAGACATGTCCGCTCAAACATGTCCGACGGACCATTTGCAGCGGACATGTCTCATCGGATTTTGGTCCAATGGCGTGTACACACCATCGAACGAAAATCCCCTCGGGCTGAGGACGCGGTGACGTGGCGGTGATGTTGACGCTGCCACGCCACCACTCCAGGAAGTAAAATACTTCCACGCATGCGTTGAATCCATTTGACGCATTCGCAGAGATTTCTGTCTGCTGGTTAGTGTACTAACCAGCGGACAAATCCGACGGACATGTCTCCGGCGGACAAATTTCAAAGCATGCTTTGAAATTTGTCCGATGGGTAAACATGTCCGCTAGCCCGTACACACGATCGGAGATGTCTGCTGAAACGGTCCGTCGGACCAGTTTCAGCAGATAAATTCAATCGTGTGTTCGCGGCCTTAGACTCTGATTTTTAAGGTGTAAGTATTTCATAGAAGGTTTTTAAGTAGTTTTGAAGGTCCAGGATGAAAGTTATTCAGTGGAACTTTAAGTTGTCTGCTCTTATGTTCACATCTTGGTTTCATGTTTTTAATCATGACAGGTTTGCGTCAAGAGAGGTTTGTGTTACCGCAAATGTTTAGACAGACAGGTACTAAGAACCAGCTGAGAAACTATTACAAGCAACATCAAAGCTACCAAAAAAATATAGGTACCTCCTGAACCACTGGTTCAAGGCCCATGTTGTATATAATTATTTTTTCGTTTCTAAATGTTTAATAAACTTAAAAAAGCAAAGCCTTGCTTAAAACATATTATTTCCCTTCCTGATTACAATCTAGTTTGGTCATGAAGTGTTTACATGTCTTGTTTGTTTCAAGAACATGTTTCCTATTCTCTCTGTTAACATTCTATTAAATTTCATTACTCTTGTGAGTCAACAAACAGCAAGTAGCTCTTGATCTTGTAGCACAGGCTGTGGGCAATGTGTGCACTTTCTCTATAATTTAAGAGATAGACAAGGCCTTAACAAGAGAGCAACAAATTAAACTAGAATAAAGCAACGACTTCAAAAACTTTTATGACAGGCAGAGTTTTAAGAACACATAGAACACACGGTGAAGGTCATACATCCATCAAGTTGGTGTGTTATATTTTAGTTCTTGCAATAAGTAACCCACTGGTCACTCATTATCCATGCTCTGCTCCATGCCCTTAATGTTTATTTAATGCACTGACAAGGTTTCAGAAGCTTAAAACCAATTGATGCTAGTAGAACATATAGCCATAGGTACACAGAAAGCAGTTCCAGATGTACAGGTGGATATTAAAGCGGAGGTTCACACAAAAAGTAAACCTCCACTTTTTGGATCCCTCCCCCCCTTCGGTGACACATTTGGCACTTTTCAGGGGGGGGGGGGTGCAGATACCTGTCTGCCTTCACTTCCTGATTCCCTCACCGAGGATGGCGGCGGAAGCAGCTGAGGACCGAGCAATTGCTCAGCCTCGCCTGCTGACATCGTGGGCGCGCTGGACAGGTAAGTGTCCATTTTTCAAAAGTTAGCAGCTGCCGTATTTGTAGCTGCTGACTTAAAAAAAAAAAAAAAAAAAACGGTGAAACCTCCGCTTTAAGCCATGAATTAATGTTTTTTATGATTTTTCCCACTGGCCTTAAAGCTGAGCACCAGGCAGATAAAAAATACACATAAATAAAATGCCTTTTTTACATGCAAGAAGTGTAAGTACCGAAGTTTGACTTGGTATTATCCCCTTTGTAACCCCAGTACATCAGGGTTTGAGTGTGAGATGAAGTAGCAGTGTTAGGTAAAGGTAATAACCAAATGATCAGATAAACAGTAATGTGCAACTTGAAGTTTACTGCATGAATGCAAGGTAGATGGACAATGCCAATACATGGTACAGGCAGTCCCCAAGTTACATACTGACTTACATACGACTCATACTTACAAATGGAGGGAGACAACAAGATGCGAGAGGAAATCTATCCCTAGGAAAGAAAATTCACTCCTGTAAGGGTTATTATGAGAAAAAAGTATCTCTATTGAATCGATACTCGGTTTTATGCCAATCCAAAATGTTCAAAATCTAATTGTCACAGGAACAGGAAGTGAGGGGCACATACAACAAAACAAATGTTACAGGAATGTTAACCGTTCCATATTCTATCCAAAACGTAAAAAAAAATTGTTTCGGCTGGTTACACCTAACAATTTACCTGTTCCAACTTACATACAAATTCAACATAAGAACAAACCTATAAAACCTTGTTTGTAACCTCAGGACTGCCTGTAAATGGGTAAAAAAAAACAAGCATAAGGCAAGTATAACAGGCACTGAAGCTACTATAGTACATGGCTGCCCAGGGGTAGTTCTCACAATGACCAATAGGTAGGTAGCAGCATACTATATATAATAAAAGTAATTGCACAGTTCAGTCGAGTGCAGGGAAGGGGTGTCTCTCTCTCTCACACAGAGACTGGCTGAAGCTGGCAGTCTCAGTGGTCAACCAGGTGGAAGGAGTCTTCTGGTCTAGATGTCCAGGTAGTGGCAGAAACCCTGGGAATGTGTGTACAAGGAGGCAGCTGAAGATACAGTGCCACTCCACAGAAAGGCAGTATTCTGGGGCCAGCTAACACAGTTCCCACTACAGTGACTGGGGCTTAATATGCAGCTGGGCGCTCTTTCACTCTCATCCTGGCAGGCCACATGCCAGAAATAACAAAGATGATGCCCACTTTGCTCACAGATAATGAGCTCAATCACTGTTTTTCAGGCACCATCTCTCTAAATGCTTGAGATCAGCAAATAGTGAAATTTATACCTCTTGAGTGTGTCCTGGGGATTGTGGGTGCCCACTAGATCATAAGAAAAGGGATTAGAAGAACCTACACACACTGTTGGGAAAAGTAGGTATAAAGGATCTCCACTAGAGCAGCACAAGGAACCAATAATTTCATGTGCTGACCAAAAGGATGATGATAGGAAGAGAAAACAGCGAGAGATGGTCACATCACTGTGCTGCTTTACCTTCACTGTCTAATCACAGCCTCTGTTAAGTCCAGCATGACCTGGGCTTAAAGATGTTGGTTGAATAAATTTGGTCATCAGACTGATCTCATCTAGTGCCAAAAGCAGTACTACACGTGAGATCTCTGCATCAAATCTGAATACTATAGCAAAAGCCATCTTTTGTTCTTTAAATGGGCTATTTTTTTTAGCTTGTTATTTTCGGCTGGAGTTCTGCTTTAAAGAATAACTAAAGGCATTTCTTTTTTAAATTTGGATAATGTAGGGAAAGTTAAAACCCATTCAGGATAATGAGAGAACTTAAAAAATCACCAGATTACCAGTGTGATCACACCGCTACCAAATGCCAATGGTCCACAAACAAGCAGACCTCACATAGACTTCATTCTTACATCGTCTTAGGAGACGAAACACGTCGGGAAGGACTCTACTGCCGCCACATACATGATAATTTAAAGCGCTTGTTTGATCTACCAAATGTAAGTATTAGGCCGCGTACACACGAGGAGGCATGTCCGATAAAAATGGTCCGTGGACCGTTTTCATCAGACATGTCTCCGGGGATCTTTTGGTCTGATGGTGTGTACACACGATCAAACCAAAATCCCTGTGGACAGACAGCACGGTGACGTTGTGGTGACGTTGACTCCGCCACGTCCGCAAACCAGGAAGTAAAATGCTTCCACGCATGCGTCAAATCCATTTGACGCATGCGGGAGATTTCGGTCCGCTGGTTAGGTGTACTAACCAGTGGACATGTCTGACGGAGAGGTTTCCAGCAGACAAGTTTTAAAGCATGTTTTAAAACTTTTGTCTGCTGGAAACCTGTCCGCTAGGCCGTACACACGATCGGATATGTCTGCTGAAACTGGTCTGCGGACCAGTTTCAGCGGACATGTTCAATCGTGTGTACGCGGCCTTATAGATTCATTAACTTTTTTTACTGCATACGGAATTACGCTATGTGGCCCTTTTTTGTTCTCCCTTCTCCAACATCCTCACTACATCCATGAAATCTTGACCATTGTCCCACTATGAAATCATTGTGCAAAAAAATTGCCATCCCACGGATAGTCGGATGACCCCACTCCAGTCATTTGGAGATTTCAAGTTGCCATTCAGTTGTTTAAACAACACAAATTTGTTTGACCTATAGAACATATGTTCTTTTAGTTTCAAACCTTCCGGTAAGCCTTCATCCTACCGGTGGTGGTTCCCTTCACTTTAGTAATTTGTTTGTGTTCACTGTTTGGATGTCAGCATGAAGTTTTGAACTTTCAGTTTATTTATTTTTTCACATATTGACCTATAATGAACATTTAATTGTTGTACACGCGGATTATTATTCCTGACTCAGGTGACAATGAGAATTGAAAAACTTTATTATATCCCAACTTTTTTTTAGGAGGGTTTTTTTTCTTTTTTTTTTTTTTGGATAAAGAGAGAGAAAAGAGGGGGGAAGGGAAAGGGAAAGGGAGAGAAGAGAAAAAAAAGGGGAAAAAGAAAGAGAAAAAAGTATGTTCCACCTTTTTTTAGGAGGGATTTTTCGATTTTTTTTTTTTTAGGAGGGATTTCTCGATGTTTTTAATTTTAAATTTTTTATTTTTATTTAATCATTTAAATAAAAGTTGGATTTATATGTCCCTTCCCAATCCCTCTATTTGTGGAAAAAATGGGGCAAAGGAAAGAGAAATACAGGAAGGGAAAGGGAAGAAATGGGAAAAGAAAGGGAGGGAACAGTAATATTAAGTGGCGACGAATTTAGGTGAATGATAACTGGATATAATTTTGCGGTTTCTGGCCCCCCCTCCCCCTTTTTTTTTTTTTGGGAATGTGGGGCATAATATTTTGATTAAGGAAGTGTGCTATGTTTATAGGGGTTCGGAGAATTGTTATTTTATTGATATTGTATAGATTTACTGATGGCCAGATTTATGTTCCTCTACCTAACTTTGGCTATTATACATCAAAACACGCTTCTGGCGGTACTCTCAGTTTAAATCTAATTTTTAAAAACCATCTGGTATTCTGGCCCGCTCTTTATGGGGGGCCATATGAAATATTATACGTGCGGAATAAAATTTATATTTTGATAGAGAATCTTTGCTTTAAACGTTAAAGATTAGTTTTCGGGAATTGAAGAAGAAGGAAGATGTGACCGCCAGGGAGAGAGTGGAGGAACATGATTGTGCAATGATTAGAATATAGATAAATGTTTTGTTAGAGTTTTAGTGGATTGCCCGGATCCTACGAAAGATGGAGTAGGAAGAAGGATATAGGGTAGTATTGATGAGCGTCCCTTTTTTGTTGTTGTTTTTTTTTTGGATATAAACAAAGTAATAAGGCGATTGGTTTAAATATAAAATGGATATATACGTTATAGAAGATTGATTACAGATGGTAAATATAGTAAACTCAGAGCCGGGGTGGATAAGAGGTTAGGTCTGAGCCCCTCGGTCATCTTGTGCCAAAACCCCCAATTAGGTTTTACCCACTGAAGTCACAATTAGGTGGCTCAGCTTTGGGTGCGCGCCCGATTGGGCCTAGAGGGGAGGGAGGGATTAGAAGGGGTTAGGAAGGGGTGTATAGGTTTTTTTTTTTGTCAGTGTTGTCTGAAAAATGAGGTGAAGATTACCTCCTTGAATGTTAGGGGTCTTAATGTCCCAGAGAAAAGGAAAATGTTGCTGAACGATTTGAGGCGATCCGGGACAGATGTAGCCTATGTTCAGGAAACACACTTTAAGGCAGGTAGACTCCCTCTTCTTCAAAATAGATTTTTCCCTTGTGTGTATCATGCTCCAAATCAGCAGGCTAAATCTAAGGGGGTCTCAATATTAATATCTAATCGAGTGCCATGGTGCTTAGTGGACAAACGGGTAGACCCTAATGGGAGATTTATTTTCCTTAAAGGAAGCATTGGAAATATTAAGGTAACATTAGCAACAATCTATGTACCTAATAAACATCAGGACCAGTTTGTTAAAAAAATTCTTTCAGAACTAAGGGATTTTATAGAGGGGAGATTGATTCTGGGAGGGGACTTTAACATCCCCCTAGATCAGGGGTGGCAAACTCAAATTCATCAGGGGCCACATCAGCAGTTTGGTTGCCCTCAAAGGGCCGGTTGTATCTGCGCTTACACCAGTGGCGTAGCGTGGGTTGTCAGCGCCCAAGGTAATTTTCTCCCACCGACTCGCAGACTTACCTATTTTAAGCTAGCTCCAGTCTGGTTACATGATCCCCTGTGTGAGCCAGCGGTGGCTGCAGGGGAGAGGAGAGCGTGCTCGTCAATGACTAGAAAAGCCTGGAGTGGTGACATCAAATATAGATTCCTGTGTCCCAATTGTTATTGGTGCTTCCTCCTCTCCCCTGCATACACCACTGGCTCACACAGGGAATAACATGACCGGGCAGCTTGAAAATAGGTGTTTACATCTTTTCTACACAGGTTAGCCATCATAGGCATTGGGAGAGGGATTTTATAATATTTCAGTTAATGGAAACTACATATGTCATGTTCACACTATAATACTTGTTGCAGCACCGTGCACTTGGGATCAATACCCAGTAGGGTTTATTTTTTTTTAACCTTTTTGATTTTTTCCTACATATATATTGGTTTATATATAGATATACCAATATATATGTAGAAAAAAATCAAAAAGGATAAAAAAATAAACCCTACTGGGTATTGATCCCAAGTGCACGGTGCTGCAACAAGTATTATAGTGTGAATATGACATATGTAGTTTCCATTAACTGAAATATTATAAAATAACCTACTTGGTAGTGAGTCTCAATTACCGGTGCTGCAAGAAACCTCAACATCATTGTGCAAATAAAGTACAGAAAATGTCATTAAAACAATTCAACAAATACAATAATTCTAAGATGGCCCTACTGGGCAGTGAATCCAAATCACCAGTGCTGCAAGAACACACAATTGTGCAAATATATAAAGAAACAAACTAATTCCATATAACAATCAATAAAAACAATCCAAAAACATGGCTATGAATGAACATTTTATTAATAATTATAAAAAGTAGTTTAATTATATATTTGTACAATTGTGTTTTTTTGCAGCAGTGGTGATTTGGATTCACTGAGACATTGGGATCACAGAGACAGTGGAGCTGAGGGAAAGGGGGAGGAGGGGGAGGCTGAGAGATGACGAGAGACTGCTAGCCCTACCTTTCATGCCTGTGTGTTTCCTTTGATGCTTCCAGCAGCTCCCTGGCAGCGTACCAGTCCTCTGTGTCCCCAGTCAGTCTGTTACCCAGGCCTCATTTCACTGAAGAGGAAGTTGGAGCAATCCATGCTCTGGGGGCACAGGAGATGCTGCGCCCGCTGCTTCTCGCCTCTTGGGGGGGCAGGGTCAGGGGGGAGAGGTCACCGATTCCTGTTCCATCCCCCAGCCTTGGTCCTGACCATCTGAGGTGCAGCAGCCTGTTCAGGGTGAGCGGAGGAATCCGGAGATCCCTATGGCGGCACCTGGGAGTGAACTTCCTCAGTACAGTGCGCTCTGCCCTGGTAGTACTCCGTGTGTAAGAAGAAGGAAGTTGTAGGTGCAGAGCCATAGAGCGGACTGTACTTACTTCTCCCTTCCCCATAGAAAACAGTGTGGGCGGAAGCAGACGGTCACCCGCTCCCTGGCACACACATATACGGACATTACCGCGGCCATGGTCACTGCCTGTAGCCCGGCTCTCTCCTCCCACGTCACCGCATCCACCGATCCAGCCTGCGCCAACCTGCGGGGTTGAACTAATTTCCCGCCCTCCGGGCTCTCAGTCCTATCTGTCCTCGGCTCCTCGCTGATTACTGCCAGGAGAGAGATCCCCCTGCTGATCGGAGGCCGCTGCGCGGGCCACATGACAAGGCCTGGCGGGCCGGATTCGGCCCGCGGGCCTTGTGTTTGCCACCCCTGCCCTAGATCCTAGAATCGATACCTCCTCAGGAACTTCAGCTGTCCCCTGTCGGGTCAGAAGAAGTATATTACAAAAAATGCATGAAATGCAAGTGGTAGATGCATGGAGGACCTTACATACAGAAGAACGAGATTATACTTTTTTTCCCAACCCACATCAAGTGTACTCGCGTATTGACATGTTTTTGATTCCACACTATTTAATTTCAGATGTTACAGAAATCCTCATCGGAAATATAACATGGTCGGACCATGCTCCGGTTTCGTGGTGTCTCTCCCTGTCTAACCTGGCCACTCAACGTAAGGGATGCTGGCGATTGAATGAAAGCCTCCTTCAAAATCCTGAAGTAAGAGACGATGTATCGAAAGAAATTATAGCATATTTTCAGATAAACGACATTCCTGAGAGTGACCCAGGTATGATTTGGGAGGCACACAAGGCCATGATCAGAGGAATTTTAATTAAACATGGAGCAATTTTGAAAAAGAAAAGCGAAAAACAGACTAAAAACTTATTAGATGAGATCCAGGCCTTAGAAACACAGCATAAAAAGAGACAGACAGCATCAGTAGGTATAGAGCTGGGACATCTGAGAAGACAACTGTCGGAGATTTTACGGTTTAAAGCAAAAGCCCTAATACAACGGGGGAAACGAATAGATTATGAAATAGGAGATAAATGTGGCAGATTGTTAGCAGGGAAAAATTAAAGAAAAGAATAGGTCAACTTATATATCACAAATAAAAGATAAAGAGGGACATTTAAAACAGATACCTAAAGATATTGCCCAGACATTCGGGAAGTATTATGCTACTTTGTATAATTTGCCTCACGCTACTTCCCCTCAGTCCAGGATAGCAGAATATCTAACCTTGGCAGGTATGACGAGATTACCCTCACCAGCCCGTTATAGTCTGGACACTCCTATTACGGTAAAAGAAAGTGACTGAAATATTAAAATCATTAAAATCTGGAAAATCTCCTGGTCCGGATGGCTTTACTATAAGTTACTACAGAGAATTTTCTGAGTTGCTAAGTAAACAAATGACAAAAGTCTTTAATGCAGTGGGTCTGACTTCCACATTCCCTATGGATACCCTGAGAGCACATATTACATTAATTCCAAAAGAGGGGAAGGACCCGGCGGATTGTGGAGGTTACAGACCCATCTCGTTACTGAACACAGATTTAAAAATATTTACGAAAATATTAGCAACCAGAATACAATCATGGATCAGTCAAATAATAGATTTAGACCAAGTAGGGTTCGTCCCTACGAGAGAAGGTAGAGATAACACACCAAAAGTTCCTAATTTGATTAATCAGGTAAACGACAAAAAAATACGTGTGTATTTTTGAATACAGACGCGGAGAAGGCGTTTGATAGGGTAGACTGGCGGTTCTTATTTGAGGTGCTGAAACAAATAGGAATGGGAGAAAGAATGATTAGCTGGATTAAAAGTGTTTATACGAACCCTCAGGCGGTTGTAAAGGCAAATGGGGTCCTTTCTGAACCCTTCGGCATCTCGAATGGTACTCGCCAGGGCTGCCCCCTCTCACCCCTTCTCTTCGTTATCTCTTTGGAACCACTGTTGAACAGAATTCGTCTGAATCCGAATATACGGGGTATTAGGGTTGGGGAAGGAATCCACAAGGTTTCTGCTTATGCAGATGATATGCTTTTTTCAGTAACTGAGCCTCATATTTCTCTCCCTACTTTGCTGGGTGAGATTGAGAAATATGGCACTCTCTCTAATTTAAAAATTAATCAGACTAAATCTGAGGCCATGAGCATGTCACTATCACCTCTCTCTCGGGACTCCATTCGGGCAAATTTTTGTTTTAAATGGAGTCCAATGCTTAGATACTTGGGCACAAATATCCCATCAAAAGAAAAGGACATTTTTAAAATGAATTTTTTACCAATGTATAATCTATTACGAGCCCTACTTGACAAATGGCGACTTGGTTCCCATTCTTGGTTTGGTCGCATTAGTATAATTAAAATGTCCGTTCTTCCGAAAATTGTGTATTTACTTCAGGCGCTACCAATTAGGATTCCAGCGACTTTTTGGCGTCAGATACGTAGTTTATTTATGAATTTTATCTGGGTCGGGAAACGTCCTAGGATTAAAAGAGATCTGTTGACTATGCCTAAGAATCTTGGTGGAATGGGGGTCCCAGATATATTTAAGTATTATTATACATCTATCTAGATTAGTGGACTGGTGTAGACATACTAGATCTAAGAGGTGGGTTAATATAGAACAGCAGTTAAGTACAGTTCCTTTAGGTAGAGCACCTTGGTGCTATACAGTATTACCGGCTTCTCTTAAAAATCACCCGATAATTGGCACAACACTAAAAATGACTGCACATATATGTCAAAACGGGAACTTTTCTACAGCGCGATCACCCTTGTTTCCCATATTGGGGAACCCAAGTTTTAGCCCGGGTAATGAAAGAGGATCTTTCCAGTTATTAATAGAGAAAGGAGTATATCAGGCCTCACATTTTATTATATCAGAAAACTGGCCATCGATTAAAACATTGATACAAATAGGAGGTCCTTTTGAAGTCAATATCTGGCAGGCGTTGCAATTAAGTCACTTTTTTAGATCATTAGGCCCAGGAAGTAGTTTTCATCGTCAGTTAAAAATCTTTGAGTCGTACTGTAATGATTTAGAACCACTAGCCTGAGGGATCTCTAAAATGTATGGACTATTAAATAAACTTAGGGAGGATCAGGAGATACCAGGCCTTAACAAATGGGAGAAGGACCTAGATAGGACCTTCTCTGCATTACAACGTAAACAGATTATCTTTTTAACTCTAAACTCTGTACACGAACTCAAGAATTAAACTATAAAATCTTAATGCAGTGGTACCATACTCCAGTACGACTCAAAAAATTCTGCAATGAAAATTCTGACAGATGTTGGAGATGTGGAGAAGAAAGCGGGACATTGATTCATATATTTTGGTTTTGTAAAAAAATAAGAGTTTATTGGTTGTCAATTATGAGAATTTTGCAAAACATTTCTGAGTTAAAAATACCCAATGATCCCGCTTTTTTCCTACTTCACCTATCCGAGATCCCAGTTCAGACTTATCGGAACTCAGTACTCTGCCATTTGGTGAATGCAGCTAAAGCAGGTATACCCCTACGGTGGAGGGATACTATGTCACCAACAGTTTTAGAATGGATAAATAGAGTTAGAGATATAGAAGCTATGGAAGACCTAGTTCTCTCAGCTAAGGGTAAAAATAAACAATACAAAGAAACATGGAAGAGCTGGAATTTATTTAAAAATTCAGACGAGGGGAAAAGATTAATGACTGAACCTGATTAAGAAAAAATCGGATACGCGCAGGGAATTATAATGTAAAATATAATATGAAGGATAAACTGACTTTCCTGTTATGATTTGTGGTTTAAGGGAGGGAGAGGATGGGGTCTCCCTTCTCTCTCCCCCTTTTTTTTCTTTTATTCATTTTTTTTCTTCTTCTCTCTTCTTTTGGGGGGGGGGGGAGCAGGAAAAGGGCGGATGCATCACTTGTCTCTCTGTGAGAGAAAGTGAGGATTAAGAAAAGGGTTAGAGTGGGAAGATTTAGTGAGGGAGTATATGGGAGGGTCCAGAGCGAATATGTATGTATTTTTTTTGTCAAGAGGATTGTATTCATGTTTGTTTTTGGCAGTGTATTTGCCCTGTGCCTTTCCATACGCTGTTTTATGTAAAGAAAAGAAAAAAAACAAATAAACATATAAAGTACAAAAAAAAAAAGAAAAACTGTAAAAGGATCATTCACTTTTCTATGGAGCCATATTAAAAAATTCTGCCTTTGAAACAACAAGAAACTTTAATTTTTGCAAGGACTCATTATTGCTCACAAGGAAGCCCCATACAGCACCACATTATCATAAGTGATGTTTGAATCATTCAACGCACTCATAAAATTATGTATTGCCCCCCTTACACCACCCATTTACGTCATACTCATTATAGCTCACTTGTGCATTTGTACCATAAAGTTTTCGCTACTTCATTAGAACTTGCTTTAGTTCTTTTAGAAAAAAAACACAAATAACAGAACAAAAGAGGAGCTAATTTGTAGATGTAAGTATAAAAAATGGCATTGTGGCTGATGACAATAACTAACCATTCAAGCAATAGGCAGTGGGAGAAAGACTTGACTGATAAGTAGCACTCAGAATCAGAAGTAAACTACAAGCGAGAAAATTATTCGGAACAATGAATCAGCAGCCTTATTGTTTTTGCGCTCCAGTCAAACAAAGCTACAGCAAATAATTACAATCCTCAATGTCCAGACGCATCAGCGACGACACTTCAGCGGGAAAGCATATGTTACATGCTGCCGTCCACCCAACGCTAGATCCCATAGGGTGAAACAACGGCATCCAATTAAAACAATTTACTGCAATTATCCCTGTCCATTTCAGACGTAGCCTGTAATTTGAAAGCTAGACATTGAGCACTGTGCTCTCTCCATCAGACACATATATAACAGTTGTTTGCCTTGTCACATGAATAGATACACAGATGAATATGAAGGCGATTTACAATGTAACATTCAGCTCACAAAACCGACAATTACCTGCTGTTGCAGGGCGTGATCATACCATTGGAATAACCAACCACTACTTATTTTCCATTGGCATTAAGGGGAGATTTAATCACTTTGTATAAATATATAAATGGTTCATATAGTAAACTTTGTGAACATTTTTCACTTTAGGGTCATTACAAAAGACTAATTTTCACCGGGAGGAAAAAAAGTTTAACCTTCACCTACGAAAAGCATTCTTCACAGTAAAAGTTGTGAAAATACCGAATGGATTTTCTTGGAAGCTACTTCTAGCCATCTCAGTAGATTGTTTTGTAAACAAATTGGATGTGCTTCTAAACCAGTGTTTCTCAACCTTTTTCCAGTCGAGGCACCCTTTAACATTATAGACAATCTCAAGGCACCCTTCAAAATTATGAACAGCCTTAAGGCACCCCATTCTAAAAAGTAAAAAACTATTCAAATAGCTTTACACAATGTAGCAACATCCACACAAGGGACAACCAATGCTAGAGGTTATTTATTCTTCCAAAGCAAATGCACTTTTGCACACGGGTACTGACTAGTATTCCAATGTTTCTTTTCTCCCTCAATTTATCTCCAACAGTCAGCTAATGACACCCCAGTTCTGAGGGAGAGGGGCACAGGAGGGTCAAACAAGGATTCTGTGGAGTCAACAGACATTCTACTTATCAACTGATGCCATTGGTTGTTAGGATACCCGTGTCTGGAAAGGCTTTGCGTAACTAAAAGGCAGACTCAATCCACCTGCTGGCTTGTATTTAATTTTTTTTTTTTGTTTACAAACGATTTTATTATAGAAAAGGTCAAAGTACAAAAGAAGAAAAAGATAACAATGATGGTACAGGAATGTATACAGGTATCATTGATAATTAACATTGTGTAGAAAGAACGGGTTTATGGTTAGTAATATTTGAATTTAAACCAGAAGTGTGGCGTCCCAGAGCGTCCATTTTTTTTGATACTGGGGCATAGAGTCATATAGTGTATGGTGAATTCTCTCTGAGAGTTTAATGTTTGTCATACGGTTGAGAATCTGTGGCCAGGGTACCAATGTGGAGCGCCAATTAAAGGCTATGGCCCAATGAATGGAGGTGAGAAATGTGTGGATGAGCCTTGTGCTTGATGTAGGAATATCCTTAATAGGGCCGAATAAGAGGCAGATTAGGGGTGTGAGATGGATACTTCGGTCGGCAATTTTATCAATTACAATGCTGGCCTTGTGCCAAGTGTCCCTTAATTGGGGGCAGTCCCAAAGGCTTGTATTTAATTTTTGATCCATTTTTAGGCATTTTGCCAAGGCATCCCTGAAGAAACCACAAGGCATCCTGGCTGTTCTAAATACACAGAATATAACTGGCTATTAAAATGCATAAGTAACAATGATGTAAAATTTGTTCATCCAAGGAATATCAGATGGACTAAGACTCCCTTCACAAATGAGCCGCATGAGGCTCACAGCAGGGGTCCAAGGCATGCTGGTTCACCATTTCAGGTCAAATTTTGGTGTTTTTCTGCAAAACGCACCGGACCCGCAGCGGAGATATGTGAATCCGTTCTAAAGAGAGACGGTCAAAATCTCCTGCCATTGCGAATTGGATGCAAGGATACAGCATCCAAATCGCAATGGTGTGAACCCAGCCTTAGGGATCAGAAAGGAATTGTCATAGTAAACTTGAGCACAATTTATAAGGGTGTTTTACTTTCCTCTGGATCAACTGGGTTTAAGCTGGTCTGTACTTTAAGATTGTTGAGATTTCCCCTGTTCAGCCGCAAATCACTTGATTCTCCAATCCACGCTAAACACTGTTGATAAATTAATCTGGCAGCCTGCACCTGCAGTTCTCAGAATTCCCAAAAAGTGATTATATCTGAAAGGATGCCGGTGCTGTCCAGGCGAGAATTTTCCATTGAACTATTTTTACAAAAGTCAACTGAAGAATTAAATTTTGTGGAGCAGGTTGGTGTCTAGTGGGCATCCACAAAACACATTTTTGACCAAGATTCAATCCATGTATGGCCAGAATTCTATTTATGCAGGTTTTAGGTTTAATTTAATTAATCTTTCTAGTTATCATACTTGATGTCTTTTTTCAACCGATGTACATATGCCACTAAATTTGAAACAGACCTTCACCCAAAATGTAAAGTCACCTTGCACTTTCTTTCCCCCAGCCCATTAAGAAGTCACAAATGTTTTAAATAGGTAGCGAGAACCTTTTTTTTATAGTACCCACTCCAACTTCCTTATTGTTTGCCTAGTCAAGGATGACATTGCCTTGGCCTGCCCCTACTGGACCGGTCTCCCTGTGGGCCATGTCTCATGTAAGCACAGTAGGGGGCTGCTGTGAGTCATTAGAAACCCTACTGTAAGAAGAATCAGCTGCTTGAAAAACAGCACTGGACTGCATGGTAAGTACCTGTGTCCTAAAAGTCAGCAGCTTAGGTACATGTACCTTAATTTTCCCATGCCTGAGCAAATTTCCTCTTTAAGGCCTCTGATGCCCTTGGGTCCCCCAATGTTAGCTGCTATTCTGCTATACCTGGGGTATAAATTAAGAAACTTAATGAACTGTTAGTATCATTACAGATAGTATATTTTCAGTGCACATCTGAAATAAATTGTATAAGCCCAGTATTTCCCCTTGTGGGCCCAGATGAAAATTCATAGCACAAACCTTAATTTTGTGCTGCCTAAACACCCTGACACCTTATCACAGTGTGTGAAACAACAAACTGGGTCTGCAATAGCTGAAACATGGGCTTTCCAAAAAGTCTGTTTACAATTCATTGTGGTAATGTGTAACTCTAGGCAAGGATACACATTAGCATTTTTTCATAACAGTATTGCAGATTTGTCACTTTATTTGTTGTCAAGAAACAAAGTGACGGCAAGAAGGGGAGGGTCTGCCTATATTATCACCACCTAAACAATCTAAATATTGTAACAAGAAAAGGAGCAGCTTGCAGCTTTTGGCTGACATTAACATAATACACGCTGATCTTATCATAACGGTCTTTGTTTAGTTACTTCCCGTTATAGGGCAACAATGTTCTGTCCTTGCTTCCCGTTGTGCTGCTGATTTGTCACCTTGTCAAATAGGGCATCTGATGTGGCCATTCCAACAAACATTACAAACTGTTGGTGCTATACAAGTCCTGAATAATAATAATAATAATAATAATTATATTTAAAAATACATCTATCCCCTAAAATAACCCTAAAAATGAACTAACCCTTGGTATTTTACCTGATTGCAACACTCAACCTTACCCCTCTATTCTAATTGAACCCAGTTTCTGCCTGCGCTATAGCTAAATGATGGCTACAGCGTAGGCTTACTTTTCCAGGAGGGAGTACATAGATGTCCTTCCATGATTGCTCTGCACACGCGCCCCCTACGGCGAGTGGACGGCGTGCTCTGTGATTGCTGAGTCCTTCGGACTCAGCTGTTTACAGATCAAGGTAAAAGACATCAGTGAAGGAGAGAAATTAAGTTTGCATAATTTTATAACAAACTATGAAAAAATATGTTTTTTGTTTGTTTAGCAAAGAAAAAAAAAACCAGTGGTGATCAAATTCCCACCAAAAAAACTCTATTTGTGTGAAAAAATTAAAAAAATTAATATGGGTACAGTGACCAAGCAATTGTCATTCAAAGTTTGACAGCGCTGAAAGCTGAAAACTGGCCTGGACAGGAAGGGGGTAAAAGTGTAGGCAAGCAGTTAAACTGTATCCCAACACTAAGGCCGCATACACACGGGGAGACATGTCCGCTGAAACATGTCCGACGGACCGTTTCCAGCGGACATGTCTCCTCGGATTTTGGTCCGATGGCGTGTACACACCATCAGACGAAAATCCCCTCGGACTGAGAACGCGGTGACGTGGCGGTGACGTTGACGCCGCCACGTCACCACTCCAGGAAGTAAAATACTTACACGCATGCGTCGAATCCATCATATTTGTTAAACAATGTAAAAAACGATAGTTTCTCTTTAGACATCTCAATACATGATTTGGGGGTAACATGTAGGAACCCTGTAGCATTCCCTACTATTGCTACACTTGTTGCTAAGTCACCGTCAGTTCTTTCACTGATTAGATGTATGAACCAAATAGAGGATTCATAGAGAAACTTACAAAGAAGCATTGTAATCCTATATCTCGCCAGAAAATTTGCATCATTCTCTATCTATTATTAAAAACAATGAAGTTTAGATACCAACATAAGGAAAACCCCTCATACTTTGAGTGAGTGTGTTTAATTAAGATAACCTTCTTTCTGTGAACTAGAAAAAAAATGATATAGATATAGAACATAATCCTTATAAATGCCTGAACATTTCCCAGACTTTCCATAGGGGAGACAACACTGTGATACATTCCATAGTTTCAGTGTTTCCCCCACAGCATACCAGAGTTTTAGGCTGTCAAGCAATAATTTCAACATTATGGAAGATTCCTAATGGGATCTATCAACAGGATTCCAGATTAAGATAGTTCATATACTGTACAATAGGTCTGTTTAATTTAAATGGAAATTTAAGTTATAGAATTTTTACTATTTCATTCACCTTTTTGTACACTAAAGATTACAATACAATAGTAAAAAAGTGATTGCGCTTTAAAATGTATAATAGAAAATCCTATATTCAGACCTATAACCCAGATCTTTCTTTCTTATATTTTCAAAACTGCTTTACTGTAAGACTAACATCTTGTAATGCTGTTCTGAACAGTTAGGGAAGAAGAAAAAAGGTGTAGTAAAACAGTGCTACAGCAAAGTAAAAGGACAACATTTTTTTTTCTTGTGACAACTTTCTCATACTACCATAGTAACATGTATACAGGCCTACTATGAAGCTTACACAGCATAAATGCAGCCTGTAAAGTCAACCTTTGCTTTGCCCACACAGGTTGACCTTAATTTAGTCACCCCCAGTAGCAGGGTTGAACCTGAGTGGGTGCACAGGGTGCACCGCGCCCAGGATTCATGAGCTGAGGCAGAGGGGGAGCGCCAACGCTCAAGTGACACATGCTTACATTCAGCAACAGTGGCTCTAATTTACTCACACAGTGCTTCAGTATTTGATCTGGCTGGCTGAGACCCTGTTTTACACTGCTGCCCTCTACTGCCTGCACTGGTTGCTAGGATCGCCTGCTGCCTGGTGTCTAGCAACCAGTGACGTCATAAGGAGGAGCGCAAGGTCGAGGCTGAGGTCCCAGCATTCAGAGCGGAGGAGGATTTAACTTCTTCCTCCTCCGTGCCTAGTGAATATTCTCCAGTGCGGCTGCATGCGCCTCTCAGAGACTAAGGGAAGGGAGATTAGAGAACTTCTAGAGAGTTGATCTGCAACCGCCTGAGGTGAGGAGGGTGAATTAAAACATGTGTGTGTCATTAGGGAGTATGAGTCGGCAGCAGATGATACCCACAGAGGGGATGGGAGGAGGATGTCTCAGGGATTTGTGCTGGGACTTGTAGTCCCTCATTTTTGGGAGCTAAAGAGGTAAGAGGTGTCCTTTAGGCCCCCAACTAGTGAAAGACTACAGTTCACAGTATGAACCCATGAGAGCTAAGGGGTCACATCCTTAGATCTCAGGGGTTCATGCTGAGACTTGTAGTCCTTCACTTTTGGGGGAATCACATTCTTAAATCTCAGGGGCTCATGTTGGGACTTGTTATCCACTAGTTGGGGGTGGGGAGGTTAAGGCTCTGAGGGATTAAAGATGGGACTTGTAGTCTGTAGTCTTTTGGGGGATATGAAGGATTGCAAGTCCCAGCATGAACCCCTCAGAGTGTAGGATGTGTGACCCACCTCCACCTCTAACTAGTGGAGGACAACAATTCCTAATAAGCCCATATTGATTGATTAAAAACTATGGCATTTTTTTTCCTAGTAAGCGATCAGGGACTTATAGTGGGACTCGTTGCCATAGAAACATTTGTAACGTGAAGTAGTTAGTACGATGACCACACCCATGTGGGGGCAGCAGAAATATTTCTGCACCCAGGTGTCTGTGATCCTAGAATCGTCCTGCCCAGCAGTACATACAGTACTTATCTGTTGTTTTGCTCTCCTACCACTCCATTTAGAGTATATTTCAGATTACACAGAGTACTCCCAATATAATGCTTATTTACCCAAAGCTGTAACATGGACTCACATGTGTCTCAATACCCAGAACTACCTGATAATTTCATTTAGCTAACAGCCCTTAACAATGCACCAGGAAAGTGAGGAAAGGAAGTATATGCTGGGAAAGATGGGGTTTAAAATAAACCTGTTGTTTTGAACCTCCAATTAAATATTTGGTCGGAGCCAGCAGTTTATTCATATCATCTAGAAAATATCTGCCCACCCATAGTAGCCCTTAACCCAATCTATTCACCCGATTGTAGGACTGAGACTAGCCTGAAAATGCCACTAGAGCTAAACTCCACAATACTTACCTCCCTTCAATGGTCCAATGTCTCCCGCTGGCATCTTCTGGGCGCTGGGCAGTGGCAGCACTTCTGCGTATGCGTAAGAGTCCAGTCATCACGGCAGGTGCTATGCCAGAATGTGGATTGAGCTGCGCTTGCACATCTCGGTGTACATTCTGTAGCAAGCAGCAAGCAGACAGGTAGGTTTATTTTATTTCAGAGGAGACATTGAATGTTTCTTCTGCAATAAAGAGCCTGTCTGCTCCCATTTTTTAAATGCAGGACTTTATTTCCACTTTAAATGTAAAGTAAATTGAATCTTTAAGTAAATTGCATTAATTTAAAAGTAAAATTTGCAATTACATCAACATGTCAAAAGTTGTACTTCCAAATCCACCCTCTTGTTTTTGCAGGCATTCCTTGAGCCATAATGCTTTGGGACTGTAGGCAGAGCTGTGATTTATGGGCATTGACAAGGATAGACCAGGTGATACACAGACTGGATCCAATCACTCAAGGAAGGACTGCCTAGCTAGTAGAGAGAGCAATGGGAACTGGTTATCACTACAGGAACCTGAAACCATGACGCCCTCTTCAGTATAGTTTGAGGAGGATTTAAAAATAAAAGACGGTATGATTTAAATAAGATATCAATCATTTTGCCAAGGCAAGTAATTGCTTTTTCATCAGCTGTTTGTTCTGACGGAGTTTAGCTTAAAGCTTATACATAAAGTATATGTAAACCCAGGCACTAAAGTTAACACTTAAAAATGAAAAAAACATTAATCATTGCCAGAAACAGGAATGTCTGCTCCCCTCCTTCACAGCTTTATGTTTGCAACATGACAGGTGAGCTATAAAATGACAAAATCAGTCTGTCACAAGTACAATTGAATTGTCATTTGATTTCAGTACACGTAAATCATCTTCTACCTGGAAGTTGTGAATAACAAAATAATATATTGGATGATCTGCTGGAGGCAGAATAGAAAATACAACAGGTTGCATGTAGCACAAATACTGAAATGCTTCCAACTTATATTACAGATTGTTGTCATAAGGCACCTACAGTATGTAATTGTCTGAAAATCTCATATCTACAAGGTTATATCTCGCATGCTCTCAAAGCATTTAAATCCCGTTCTCCAACGCAACTGTTTTATCTGAACAGTTCTTTAAAATATATCCTAGCAACACACAGTTTGGTAGATGCACAGTACACATGTTTTTATAAATGGAATTAATAGAGAAGTTATGAAGCAATGGTGTTCTAAATTTAAAAGGGACACCCAAAATTGATAATTCAGTTTTAGGTAGAGAATGCTGTCTTCTTATGCCCCGTACACACGATCGGACCTTTGTCTGACCAAATTCACATCGGAAAACAGAACATGTTCTCCATGTAAACTCTGATGGAATTAATAAGAATTTCCGATGGAATTACTCCTATTGGGCATACACACGGTCGGAATTTCCAATCGTGTGTACGGGGCATAAGGAACAGTTCAGGAATCTTTCACCATTATTAACAAATTAAAAAGTAAACCAGGAGGATGAAAAAGAGGGGGGGGGTGGGAATGGGGGAATAGTTGCTGAAGCTAGACCCAACACATACCCGCCCAGTTGAGGTGTGGACTATCTCGGTACAAAATAGGTCAGGGTAAACAATATAATAAATAAGAAATGAATTTATTAAGTAAAACTGTTGCATTAAAAACAATAGTGTACATCAAAAGATTGGTCGATTCTCTACTAGTTTCGCGGGATGTCCGCTTCTTCAGGAGAACCAATCTGAAGGACAATAATGCAATAAAAAATAATGTAAAATACAGGTAATACAGTTCAGCAGTGAGTTAAAAATTGAATAGACATAGAGGTTTTACCCAAAGTGTAACGAAGCAGGCGCGGAGCCAAGTCTGCCCAATAGGTGAAACCAGGAGGATGTAATAATAACCTTTTGGTGGGGCAAAACCTGAAAACTCCAGGCCATTAAAGGGAAATTGTGATTCTGGAGTCCCCAAGGCATATAAAACAAAGTTATATGGTTCAACTTTTCACCATCTACAAACCAAAAAACGTAATTTGGGATGGGTTACCTTTTTATGATATTTATGGTAGGGTACCATTGATGAAGAAAAACACATTGATATGACCACTGAAGCCTTTTTGTGGAAAGCGTTGAAAACAATTCTTTAACAAAGGGGTTATAAAAAGTATTGCAGTAGTCAAACTTTTGGGCTACCCACAAGATCTGTTACTGCTTAACATTTGTTTAAAATGTTTCTCAACCTTCTCAGGAAGATGTAAGCTCAATAGGACCACCAGTGACTGGGCATTTCATGGTGTTGCCTTATGAGTTTATGTGAAATCTCCATTAAATAGCTCAAAAATATTGTAATTATGAATATATTTAATTTAGATTTGTATCAATATGGGTGGGTTAGATGACTTATGCAAAGTATAGGGATTGGAGATGTAGCCAATCCTTAAAGCGGAGGTCCACACAAAAATAGAACTTCCGCTATCCGTATTCCTCCCCCCTCCGATGTCACATTTGGCACCTTTCAGGGGGAGGGGGGGGAGCAGATACCTCTCTAAGACAGGTATTTGCACCCACTTCCAGGCATAGAGAGCCGCATTATCTGCGGGCATCTACACCATGTCCAGCGCCCCCCGTCGCTGTCTTCTGGGAAACACACAGATCACAGAAGACAGCAGGGACCATTCAGATCACACAGCCTGACTTGCGCATGTGCAGTAGGGAACCAGGAAGTGAAGCTGCATACATTAAGCTGACTACTTTCATATATGCGTGTCTAAAAATCCTTACTCCTTAAAATATATATATATATATATATATATATATATAAGCACACACACACGCACAGTGGGGGTTATTTACGAAAGGCAAATCCACTTTGCACTACAAAGTGGATTTGCCTTTAGTAAATGACCCCCAGTATCTCACAAAAGTGAGTACACCCCTCACATTTTTGTAAATATTTGATTATATATTTTATTATATTATATTATATATATTATATATTTTTGTGTGACAACACTGAAGAAATTACACTTTGCTACAATGTAATGTAGTGAGTGTACAGCTTGTATAACAGTGTAGTTTTGCTGTCCTCTCAAAAAAACAACTCCCTAAGTGAAAATGTCCAAATTTCGCCCAACGTGTCAATATTTTGTGTGGCCACCATTATTTTCCAGCACTGCCTTAACCCTCTTGGGAATGGAGTTTACAGGTTGCCACTGGAGTCCTCTTCCACCCCTTCATGATGACATCACAGAGCTGGTGGATATTAGAGACCTTGTGCTCCTCCATCTTCCATTTGAGGATGTCCCACAGATGCTCAATAGGGTTTAGGTCTGGAGACATGCTTGGCCAGTCCATCACCTTTACCAACACCCTCTTAACACCCTTGCTTAAGCAAGGCAGTGGTCGCCTTGAAGGTGTGTTTGAGATTGTTATCATGTTGGAGTACTTCCCTGCAGCCCAGTCTTCGAAGGGAGAGGATCATGCTCTGCTTCAGTATGTCACAGTACATTCATGCCTGTTTTCCTGTTATACCGCTGTATGGTCTTGGCCATAGAAGTGAGTACACCCCTCACATTTTTTTTTAAATATTTTATTACATCTTTTCATAACAGTGAAGAAATTACACATTGCTGCAATGTAAAGTAGTGACTGTACAGCTTGTATAACAGTGTCAATTTGCGGTCCCCTCAAAATTACTTAACACACAGCCATGAATGTCTAAACTGTTGGCAACAAAAGTGAGTACACACCTATGTCCAAATTTTGCCCAATGAGCCATTTTACCTCCCAGGTGTTGCGACTCATCAGTGTTACAAGGTCTTAAGTGTGAAGGGGGACCAAGTGTGTTAAATTTGAGTATACTGGATATTTACAGTATAAAGTATTTTTTTCTTCCTTTATTGTTTTTCTTGCTAGACTATATAAATTTTAGCCAACTTTCCGTGCAATATATGCACCTCTGTTAGTAAATATGATTGCTCTGCTATGTTCTGATTTAGCACTACTGCTTTCTGGATTGGAGGTAGGAAGTGAAATTGCTTCATCAGTAACTATGTGTGTCACCTGCCTGGCAGTGCATCATGGAAGATGTGCATGAGTGCAGAATTAAAAATTCGTTGGCAGGTAAAACAGTAAACATGCAATATATGTATTTCAGTTGATTTGCCTTGAGTTTTCCTTTAAACAAAATCCCATTTTGAAGCTACCCATCTTATCTATCTAATTTAGGAGGTATGACTTCTGTCCACTAATTAGAAGTTCCTTTTAATAACAGTCCCATATAGGTATATCAGAACTGAGAGTCTGTTTGACATAAAAAAAGCTGCAAAGCTTCTTTAGAATCAGTCATTGAATTACGCATTAAATCCTGTCATGTCTGTTTTAATGAGAACAATTATGACATGATCAGCAAGATAAAGGTCGTACTGTTACCATAGGGAGTGAAAGGCAGCGGGATGACGGGGCTTAAAACCAAGAAAGGCCAGACAGATTTCTCAGCAAGCAAAATGTCAATTAATTATCTTTTTACAACCAACTCAATTACACTGCACTAATCAGCTGTGTAGGACATCAAGGTGCAAGTCGAGTTGAGGGGGGAGGAGGAAAACCCTAGGAATAAGCAGATCTAACTACCAGAATGAATTAGTTCCATCATAAAATCACAAATGTGAGCCTTAATAATAGGCAGTAAATAGATATTCTGTTTATAACTCAGTCTATGCGCTGTAATACTTTCGCCTATCTGAGAAACCATTTTTATCTTCATAATAACGTGTTATATGTCCTGGGGGTAATACACACAGTGTAATAGATTTCTCTTTTTAAAAGGTGACCAGACACAGCACATTAGTCTTTAAAGCCTGACTCAATTAGCCACAAAGCCACTTATATGGAAGTAAAGATGGAAAGATTACAATTTAATACACATGTCGGGGAGAACTCAGGACAGCATAGACATCACCTGCAATTATGTAATGAGCGCAATTAATGTAGTACAGTGGAATTTAGAGGTTAGACAATGGAAAGTTAAACATAACTGTCGAATATTTTCAATTTGAAAGATAAGTGAAGGGTGGAAAGATGGAGGATAAAGCAAAGTCAAGCTCATTCTCATTCAAACTTGAGCTAAGTACAAGATGAAAGATGCTGCGGAAAGAAATTAGCATAGCTAGGAAATTGGGTATTGTAAAGTACTAAGATAAAATTTAGAAGGAGCATTTAGAAATAGGTTCAAGTACTTTATAGTTAAATTAATTTTTTATTCTCTATGCTAAAGAGAGTTGTGGTGAACACCCCTGCAGGTCTAGGGTTTAACAGCAATGACAGACCGAAGAATTGGAAATGTTTAATTAAGATTTAAATTGAGCATAAAATGTAATAGAGAAATGTAGCATATTTTCAGTGAGTGCATACTTTAAGCTATTGTTGCAGTGTTTACCAGTATCCCTGCAAATACAGAAAAAAATATTTTGCTCTGCCAAAATTGCATTTAGCTTCCAAGTTCCTGTTGTGAGAGGACAACACACAGGATTCTGTAAACTGAAATCACAAGAAATGTTGTCAGCCTCGCCCAGTTGTCTTTCGCTAATCTATTTTATCCCTCCCCCTCTGTCAATGCCACAAGATAGAGCATAACAGTTTTATAGTCCAAGATAAGAACTGGGAGGGCTGAAAAAAGATCCTACGATCTTGAAAAAGCATGCCTTTGAAACATTTATTGACTGGATGCGTTTTAATTAATTTTTAGCTTTTGAAATGAATGATTAAATAAAGAGGAGTGACATGCTGTGAGTGCCTTGGATTTTGTATTCTTGGGTTGCTGTTTTGGACACTTACTGACCAGGAGCACCTGCTGCTGTTATTTTACAGAGTTCCAAAGAGTGGAATATCTAAAGCCCCATACACATGGGCCGAATGTTGGGTGGTATCGGCTAGTTCAATAGAAAATGGCCAACATTCGGCCCGTGTGGACTGCATGTGGTCTGACAGAAGTTGGACAATGGCTGAGAGCACTGACCAGAGTGTTCTTGCGGGGTCATCCCCCTGTCAGAACACAATAGAACAGCGGAGGAGATCACTGTACAAACATCGGTCTGTTCAGTACAGCGCCTCCGACCTGAGCTGTCAGTTGTTGTGTTTTGTTCAGGCTGCTTGGTTGAAGAAAATAAACTAGCAGTATGTACTAGGCTTAAGGGCAATCTCTTTAATATGCACTAGTCTAAAGCTGGTCATAGACAGATTAAATTTTGAATGAGAATTCTTAGGAAAAGTCTTACAAAGTCTGTATGAATATTCTCAGAACATTCAAAAGATTTTGCTTTCTTTTAACCATTGATTTTGGAATGAATTCACTTTACCAAATGAAAATCACATACATTTTTAGAAATGTGTTCTTTTGGGAACATTTTTCTATCCTGCTCCTTTGAATTTCTTTCAGTGGTTGAAAATGAACATTGATTTAATTTGAATGATTAAAAAAAAAAAAATTAACATTAGAACATTTTTTTTCCAAGAATGTTCGTTCAATGTTCTACCCACCTGTGGCCAGCTTAAGCTCTCTCCAGAGTTATTAAAGGGGTGTTCCAGCCTTGTTTTATGTTTATTAAAAGTCAGTAGCTACAAAAAGTGTAGCTGCTGGCTTTTAATAAACAATCACTTACCTGCTCCAGCGTTCCAGCGACGCGCCGGCCGGGGCTCCGCTTCTCTCCCCTCCTCCCCAGCCGGCGTCCTCATCGTAACTGTGGGCACCCGGCCGTGACAGCCTTCGGCTTTACGGCCGGGCACCTACTGCTCATGCGCGAGCGGAACTGCGAATGCGCGAGCGGCCCGCCGCTGATTGGACAGGCGATCGCATGGGACCTGTCATGTGTCCCAGGCGATCGCCTACAGGGAGGGGCTGCTGTAGGCGATTAAGCTTAAGCGCCTAACCAGCCCCTCGGCGGAAGGAGGAAGTGGGACAGGAAGTCCAACTACTCCTGAAGCCCCCACTCCCCCCCCCAAATAAAAAAATAACATGACAAATGTGGCATGGAAGGGGGTGAGGAGTGGGATAAGCGGAAGTTCCATTTTTGGGTGGAACTCCGCTTTAATGGTGAGTGCTATACATCCATTTTGCTTAGATTGTTGTAGTCAACAGGACACAGGACAGCAATACATTTAAAGTTCAACAAGGTTTTTTCTTTTTCATGTATCAAGTAGATATAAAAACACTTCCAATTGTATCCATAACAGAACAAAAGAGACTAAAAAAGAAAAATTCATCGCTATGGTTGACATGTTCTTTTCAAAAGTTCCCCTGGAATACATTTCTGACATGTATTAACAGTAGACAAGTCTTTAAAAATCTATACATTGTATTATTAAAAAGCAGTCCTTGAGCTCCAGTCAGTGTCTAGATTATAACAGGAATCCTAATTGATCCTGAGTAGTGTTGAGCAAATGTTTTTGCCCATATTGGAATTTGTTGTAAATTATCCTAACACAATATTATCAACCATGGTGCTGTAATGAGTGAAACGCTAACACCAACCACTGCCCTGACAAATTGTCTGCGAAAAACTGCATAACCCACTGCCATGGTAGTATGGGCGGGATACTACTTCAGTCATACAAATGGTCGAAAGAAGAAATTTGCATGTAAGCTTAGTCTCCTCTCTCAGATTAATAAATAGCTTGGCTAGACAGGGGGAAATGGTGTCCAATAATTCTTTAGTAAGCAGCAGAAAATCCATCAGAAACCAGCTTTTCCCCCCATTTTAAAGGATATTAAAGCGGAGCTCCACCCGCATTTTTTTTCAAAGTCGGCAGCTACTAACAGTGTAGCTGCTGACTTTGAATAAGGACACTTACCTGTCCTAGGCGCCCGCGCTGACGGCCTCCGCCGATGCCGATCCTCGATTTCGGCACCGCCATCCACAGTCAGGGAAACAGGCAGTGAAGCCGTGCGGCTTCACTGCCCGTTTCCTACTGCGCATGTGCGAGCAGCGTGGCGCTTTGTGAATGCTCCGGCTGCTTTCTGGGATACACACAGTTCCCAGAATGCAGCGCGGCCCATTCACAAGAAGACACCGAGAAGAGGGGGAGGAAGAAAACCACACCGCGGATCATGAGGGCACATTCGGGACTTCCGCATAGCAACAGCCTATTTAGGGTGAGTATTTTTTTATTTTTTCCATTTAATTTTTTTTTATTTTTTTTTTAGATTTTTGAAAAAAAAAAAATCAGGGTGGAGCTCCGCTTTAATGTCTTGCTGGACTTCAAGTATGGGAATTTTCCCACAAATGTTTAGAAGAATCTGACAGTGTTGGAAGGTTGGGAATGGGATACATTAAGCATAGGTTTAGTTCAGTTTTCAAGCTAAATACCTTGGTCTGATTAACAGTAGAGGGATCATTCTGATCATTTTGGGAAGCCGCAAGAAGGTTATCTTTTAAATAAATGTTTAGAAATAAATTGGAAGAACTCTGGAATCCATCCAAATGCTTTTTTATTAGATAAAACCAAGTTATAAAGGTAACTGCTTCTAATACTACCTATGGTAAAATTAAATTATATTATCTAACATGGAACAGCTTCACTTTAACTGTAGTGGCTTAGAATTAGAGTATAAATGAACTCTAGTGATTGCTGTTGTCTCATATTATGCATGCACGGAACTTCTCTTTCTACTTATTGGTTAAAATTCACTGTGTAAAACAGTTACTAATTTTTCTAATGAATGATCTCAAATAAATACTAAATATGGAATGACTGCAACATCTGTGTCTCCGTTGAATAGTAATAAGCCCCTTGAAAAGCAAGTAGTCAGAAAAAAACAGCATTTACATTTATGGTCAGATTTATTATCCTTTTTGTACTTTTTTCTATCTGGACCTATATGAAATGTCTTAAAATATCAGTAGGATGTCTTGAGTGTGCTCAATCAAGACATTTAAAAATACATACAGTACAATTACAAATCAGAAATAAAGACCATTACCTTGATGTAAATCACTAAATGCTTTATGGTGTTCCACTGTGCATCTGGTGCTTGACTTAATTGAGAAATTAAATGCTCTTCCAAGTGTTGATAAACATATCATATGCAAACCTAGTTTCCCTTTACACATTCAACTCATTCAACTTGCTAAACCAAAGTAATAAAAATTTTAAAAAAAAGGCTACAATATGCGAAAAACAGGGATCAAAAAGCAACAAGAACTGAGCTTTTCATGGAAAGTTTTTTTTCTCGCATATCTAAAACAAGAACTATTCTTAGGAGAACTAAGAATATGTGTACATGAAAATACATATATCAGACCTCAATATAAGGATTCTTGGATAGGATAAAAAAGCAGGAAGTTCATTATAAACACAGATAGAAATGGCCATCACTTAATGCAGTTTTTCATCCTTCCTCTTTCGAGAAAGCATACACACACACACACGGTTTTCACAGCAAAAAGCTCTCCCAGCAGCTTTCTTGCCGAGAAAACTGGTCGTGTGTTCGAGGCTTTACAGTTGTGAAAGTGTGGAATATAAACTCCCTCAACAACTAGTTCTGGCCAGCTCAGTAGTTTGAAAAAAAAACAAGGTGGATGCCTATATGCAGAAAATATACTATTCCCAACCTGGAGTGAATTGGACAATGCCTTATTATTTTTTGCCCTCCTCTGGATCACCTATGGGTAGAGGATAGCGTTCTATTTGTGCAATTTTTTTTTTTGATTGAACTAGATGGACTAGTGTATTTTTTCAACCTGAAACTGACTAACTATGGGGGTTATTTACAAAAGGCAAATCCACTTTGCACTACAAGTGCAAACTACAAGTGCAAAGTGCACTTGAAATTGCACTGAAATTGCACTTGGAAGTGCAGTCGTTGTAAATCTAAGGCCTCGTACACACGATCAAATCTGTCTGCTGGAAACGGTCTGCTAGACCGTTTCAGCAGACAGATTCGAAATCTGTCGGCTGGGAACCCGTCCGCCCGACATGTCTGCTGGTTAGTATGCTAACCAGCAGACATGTCTTCTCGCACACGCGCCAAATGATTTCGACGCATGCGCGGAAGTGTTTTACTTCCTGGTGCGGTGACGTGGCGGCGTCAACGTCACCGACACGTCAGCGCACTGTCTGCTGGCGGGGATTTTGGTTTGCTTGTGTGTACACGCAAGTAAACCAAAATCCCAGCAGACAGATCTGTTCAAATCGGTCGGTCCGACCGATTTGAACAGACTTATTTAATCGTGTGTACAAGACCTGAGGGGTAGATCTGAAATGAGGGGAAGCTCTGCTGAATTTATCCTCCAATCATGTGCAAGCTAAAATGCTGTTTTTTATTATCCTTGCATGTCCCCCTCGGATCTACAGTGACTGAACTTCCAAGTGCAATTTCAAGTGCACTTTGCACTTGTAGTTTGCACTTATAGTGCAAAGTGGAATTGCCTTTAGTAAATAACCCCCAATATGTTGGAAAACAGCATGCACTTGGCATGAAAGGGAGATTTAAAAATGACCTGAAATGTGGAAAAAAAGGCAAATAAAAGAGCTAAACACCAGTGTTGCCTGTAGGGTCCCTGCAACTGATCTTTTCACCATTGCTGACTTACCATTCCTTGTTTTGCACTGTGTATCTGTGTGGAAGACGCCATCTTGGTAGAGGAGCAGGACTTTGCTTCTCTTATGTCAGAGCTGTTTCCTGATAACTGTTGGGGTGTTGACCAAGAAGCAGCAGACCATGTGTACAAAGCACAGATCGATGGAATGAATGAAGGTCCTCATGAACATTTTTCATTTTCCCCAGGGAGTAGAGTGAGAAGTGCAGTAGTTCCATCACCAAATCACACTCCAAATATCATAGCAGTCACAGATAGCAAAGCCTTAGATATTCTCACACTACTGATACAGAGACTATAAGGCTACTGCCAAGTGCCTTACTGTTTTTTAGGAAGAATTAAAGACAGAATTGCATTTTTCATTGCACTGTTTAGGCACAATTAACATTTCTAGATGTTACCCAAAAGACAGCAAATCTTTTCGTTTTGAGTTCAGGTCAACATAAAGGGAGTCCCATACAGTGAGATATGTTGAGTGTGTAAGGCAAATAAGTTTAAAGAGTGCCAAATACTTTCAACAGCAGCAAGTTATCCAATCATTTTCAAAACCAACAAATGTCTGTAGGTGTTTTAATGAAAATGAAAGTGTTTCTGTCTTTGAATGACAGCAAACATATGTTTTGCAGACATATAAGCCAATATACCACCACTCACAACAGGACAATGTGGCATTAGGTTCTCAGCAAGAGCAAGTGCCCTAGCAGGTTCCTGACTATGTGTGAAGGTGAATAATACACCTAAGGCACCTAAGGCTCATGCTATCTTCACAGCCAGGAAAATGACTGCACACACCAGCCTAGGAACAACAGCAGGTAAGGATGTAAGCAGATGCTGTCAGGCTGGATCCCCTGAGTGAGACCATGATTAAAAAGCAAACATGTTATGGTACTCCACTGTGCATCTGGTGCTTGACTGTTAATTGAGAAGCAAGATGCTCTTCCAAAATGATGATGTCCATTATCAAATGCAAACCTGGTTTTCCTTTTTGAGCTCACAAAAAAAAAAAAAAAAAGAAAGCTGTAGGTTAATTGGTTCAAAAAGGAAATCTTTACTAAGAAAATATTGAAGCCTCCAGTAATGACCTATATTTTCTGAAATTGTTAATTGCATGGCAATCATGTTAATCCAATGGTTTCAATAATTCCTGAGTCACTACCTGGAACCGGTATACATATCAGGATTTTTGACTTTATTCTGACCTTCCAATTTGGCAGGCAGGTACTTATCCATCATGCCACACCAGCATGGAGGTGTGTGATTGACCCCAAATGTATTCTGAAGCAGAACATTGACCCTAAACATACAGCCAATGTCATTAAGAACTATCATCAGCGTAAAGAAGAACAAGGAGGCCTAAAAGTGATGGTTTGGCCCCCACAGAGCCCTAATCTCAAAATAACCAAGTACGTATGGGATTACGTGAAGAGACAGTAGGATTTAAGGCAGCCTACATCCACAGAAGATCTGTGGTTAGTTCCCCAAGATATTTGGAACAACCTAACTGCCAAGTTCCTTCAAAATATGAGTGCAAGTGTACCTAGAAGAATTGATGCTGGTTTAAAGCCAAAGGGTGGTCACACCAAATATTTAGATTTTTCTTTATCACTTTGTGTTTTGTAAATGATTAAAATTAAAACATATATTTTTGAAAGCACCCCTACTTTACAGCTTTTATTTACACCTGCTTAAAATGTACTGTATATATATATATATGCACACGCACACACACACACACATATATATACACATACATACACACACACACATACACACACACACAAACACACTCACACATAGTGTATATATATATATATATATATATTTATATACACACACACTCACACATAGTGTGTGTGTATATATATATATATATGTAATATATATATATATTACTTATGGAGGAAGAAAAAGGGAAGTGGGAAGGGAGGAGAAGGCTCAGAATTCCTATTACAGTAAAACCTTGGTTTGAGAGTAACTTGGTTTGAGAGCATTTAATTTTGCAAGACAAGCAAAATGTCTTAATCAATTTTTACTTTATATACAAGCGATATCTTGATATACAAGTACAGTGGAACCTAGGATTGCGAGTAACGTGGTTACAAGCATTTTACAATACGGGCAATTTCTTTTTTTGGATCCTAACTCGGGTTGTTAGTGTTGCCTCACAAAACGAGCAGGATTCAAGCCTCTGCGGAGGTGCCGGTGACACTCTGTTCTCGAGTGTTTCCAAGCTTTTTACCAATGTTTCCGAGTGTAGCTGAGAGGTTTCCGAGTCTCTCAGGTACCCCCACCTCTGGCCACGTGCAGTATTGCATGTCATAGAAGTCAATGTGGAACAAATTATCTTCCTTTCCATTGACTTCTATGGGGAAACTCGCTTTGATATGCTTTGGATTACAAGCATTCTTCTGGAACGGATTATGCTCATAATCCAAGGTTCCACTGTACTACATAGAAAGGGGTAAAAATCTAGATTAGGAAACTGGAATTAGAAGGATACATACACAGATTAATATGTTGATATAAAAGAATATACATATATATTGTTGAATAAATTAGCTCTACCCAGTAGGATAGGAACAAATTGCTATTTTTACTAAGATATTTAAGTTATAATGTTTGAAACCTTTATTTTTTTCCCCTTTTAAAAAGAATAAATGATATTAAAAAAAATATTACTTATTATCTAAAGTAATGACAGATTATTGCTGAATCAATGAGCCCATTGTGGTCCATAGGCAATGTCTGAAGTGGTTAATCTTTATGTAGATCTATGTCTACTGTACCTCATCTGCAGCTTCTTCATTATTCCTTCATTAGTCATCAGATCAGCAGTCATCACAGAGGCATCTCTGACATGGACCTGAACTCAAAAAGTAAATATTTGCTCTCTTATAAGAAACTGGAAACGATAATTATGCCTAAGCAATATCCAGAAAAATCTTTTATTTGTACTAGCTTACTCCTGAAAACAGCAGCACGCTTAATGTGCCTTAGACCTTTTAAATAAATGTATACAGTATCTGTAATGTGAGATCATTTAAAGAGTACCTCTACTTTTGTTGATAAAAAAATATTCCACTTTGGGTGATCTATGCAGATTGCAAGGGTTTTAACAAAACTCTGTTGCCGATTCCTACCTTTTGTTATTCCGGAGAAATAGCTGTTTGTTTGTCTGTGTTCATGTTCTCAGTGAATCTATATGGGCGTGGTTTTATAATTATTAATCAGCTGCTGCACCTGCAGGGCTCTAATTAGGAAAATTGCAGGGTCTGCATCCCTTTAGATCAAGAATGTCAATCAAGAATGGCAATTTTGTTGCAGGGGATGCCAAAAATCTGCAGGGCTCTAATTAGGAAAATTGTAGGGTCTGCATCCCTTTAGATCAAGAATGTCAATCAAGAATGGCAATTTTGTTGCAGGGGATGCCAAAAATCTGATTTGTAGCTTGGTGCAGAATTGGTGCAGAAAAATCAATCACACAATTAGGAAAGGACATACCTGGGGGGTATTCTATATACACCATCTGTGTACAGAACACCTCCAGGTAGCCATATTGCATTACAATAAAGCTCTGCAGGTTGAAAAGGAAAAGTAATTTTTAATACCATTCCATTACAATATGACGTGTATCGCAATTGTATAAACTATTTTTTAAATTGCTGATTTCCCCCCCCCCACAAAAGTTGAGTTATCCTTTAGGGCACTGCCCTCTTACTGCTAGTAGCACCAGAATTAAAGTGAGATTTGGTGATGTTACTACTGTGCTGATCACTGTTTCCTTGCTGCACAGAAATCTGTACCTGAGCAGCTCCAGTGCTAAGACCTCCCTGCTTCTTTCTTTCTTCATCTATGATTCTGCACCTCATATGCTGCTTTTTGACTATTCCTCCATTAGTCGTCAGATCACCAGTCATCATGGAAGCAGCACTAAAATTAGAATACAAGGCTGTGCCACTAGCAAGATGCCCATGCAGAGGCACATTGTAAAACAAGGCATGGCAAGTCAGTAATAGGGAAAAGATAAGCCACAAGCAGAACACAAGCAATATTGGGGCGGAGCCCCTGTTTGTGACATCACATCCATACAAGGTTTTACCAAACGCAGACTCCTGGGTGAGCATTACGGAGCATGGGGCTCCCTCTAGAGGTACATTGTAGGTTAATACAGGGGCCAGGATTTAGGCACTAGTCTTGTGAGTGAGCATTTGTAGTTATCTATTTGTGGGATTTTAACTAAAAAGCGATTTTATGTGATGAGAACTTGTCTTGGATGGTATTTCCACATTATCCAATGGTGGTATGAGTAGAAGGGTGGATGAGGTTATTATCTGGAGTTTTTAATCCTGGGGAAGCAAGTGGCTGATACAAAAAACAAAAGGTTTCTCATACAAAACCATTGTTTACCCTCTTAGCTGTAGAAGGCCATGTTATTCCAATGAGTGATTCACTTAATGGGATGGCAAGGGGAGGGGGGTTACTTGAACACTGAGAATTGGCACTGAAGGGATATAAAAACAAGTGTGGCACAATTGTTTACTTTATTAACAGGACTGTAAGCATATAGACTTAATATTAATCACTTGACCTCCAGAAGATTTGCCCCCCCTTTATGACCAGGCCATTTTTTGTGATACGGCACTGGGTTACTTCAACTGACAATTACGCAGTCATGCAACACTATACCCAAATAAAATGTATGTAATTTTTTCCCACAAAGCTTTCTTTTTTTTTTTTTTTAGCAATTTTGAAAAAAATAAAACAATATTTTCACTTTCTTCTGTAAAACATGTCCAATAAAAAAATAAAATGTCTTCATACATTTAGGGCAATATGTATTCTGCCCCGTTTTTGGTAAAAAAATAAATCATAATAAGAGTATTACTGATTGGTTTACACCAGGGATGCCCGCCCTCTAATGTGGCCCGCCACCTCCTACTCTGGGATGGCGGGTGAGAATGCCCAGATCACGGGTTCCCGACCCGCCATGCCTGTGCATCAATGTAAAGAATGGAGCCGGCACTAGAGGAAGCAGAGCCGATGTTTCCTGTATAGTGCAGGCTCCTGTCACAGGTGAAGTGATACCAAATGTACTCTGCCTGTGACAGGAGCAACACAGGAATCATCGGCTCTGCTCTCTACTGCAGCCACTGAAGCTGCAGTAGCTACTGAAGCTACTTCCCCTAGCGCTGGGTCTTCTCACACTGATGGGATAGTGAGTTGGGAACCAACCAACAGTACCAGCCAGCAGTACTGACAAGCAGTACCAGCTAGCAGTACCTATCAACAGTACCCACCAGCAGTACCAGCCAACAGTACCCACCAGCAGTACCAGCCAACAGTACCCACTAGCAGTACCCACTAACAGTATTAGCCAGCAGTACTCCCCAGCAGTACCCACCAGCAATACCAGCCAGTACCCACCACTAGCACATTATTAAAGACTTACCTGTCACAACTGCGTTGTCACGATTCCATGGTCTTGGGCACTTCAAACTTTGCCCAGTTTTCCCTCCGGGTTTCGGCTGCTTGACTACCCAGGTTGCGATGACATCACTGCCACGCATGCACATAGGAATTACATTGTCTTGGCACAGATCAGGTGCCATAAATGTACGGCTCCGTGTACATAATAACAGATGTAAGGCAGGGAGAAGCATTTATGGCAAAAGAGAACAATACTGTAGACTGTCTTCTGTCATAAAAACACTACTGGTCAGTTTTTTTTAATGGCTTTAATTTCACAGTTTCTTTTGCTTTAATTTTTTTTAATGGCTTTAAATCCAGCAGCGTTAGTGCACAACTTCCACAGTACAGGTTCTCTTTAACTAAAATATGTCATTTGGTGTCCATTAAAAAGACTATTTACATAACCCAATCACATACAGATCGACAGCATTTCAACATAGAATAAATCCCCTTTAAATTGGTGAAACTACAACAAATATTGAACTTATTTTCACTAATGAATATTAACTGATTAAACAGCTTAAGCATTTACGTTAATAACAACAGGATAAACAATTATCTCCGATTATGCCATTTTATTCCTGATATTCCAAGTGCGAGTATCATCAGTGTCGTCTGTTTCAATAATGGAGCTCTGTTAGCATATTTGCAAGTGCGATCTAAAAATAAATAGCATAAAAACGCAGCCAATCTGTCAATAATAAAGGCGTTCTGCAATTATCAGCACCTGCATTATGATGCAATGGGTTTAAATTACGGAGGGGCCCTGGCAGAACCCCCACTGACAACAATTAGCATAAAAAGTCCTACAATTTGTAGCTGTGGGAGGGAATTATCAAAGGTTAACAGACTAAATATAACTATCGTTTTGTCCATAAAATCAATGCGCTTTGTTACTAAATCTACATTCTGTAATTTAACTGATAATAGTATTATGAAATCTGGAAGGGATCCACCTTAGGAAGATGGGCTTGTTTGCATTGTTTATTAGAAATGATTTGATCTTAAGTGAAAATTAAGTACAATTTAAGTATCACATGTCAACAAAAGGAGTTTGTGCTGCTGAATGAGGAGTACATTTGCAATTATCTAAGCACAAAACAACATGAATGGAAGAAACAATAACAATATAGACTTTCTTTTTTTGTTACTGTAATGCTGTCTGTTAAAGAATTCCACATTACGCCTCCATATAGAGCATATGTATATGTACTGATTATTTACATAAACAAATGTTCTATCTCTTACTATAGGAAAACATTTAAAAAAACATCCTTTAATCCAAATATATGTATTAAAAATCATGAAATGTATTTTGAAATGCAGATAGTGTTAATAAAGTGGCAAGACATGGTTTGTGAATTCTTTAGCATTACTTCAAGATCAGCATAGATGGCTCCTAAAATCTGGTCTTTCTTTAACCTACAGTATATCATCATAATCAGTTATAACCGTGATAAATCAACCAATTCAATACTTGCCACTTTAACCCCCTTCCTGCCCAGGACAATTTTCAGTTTTCACTTTGAATGACAATTGCGTAGTCATGCAACACTGTACCCCAAACTCATTTTTTTATCATTTTGGTGGTATTTAATCACCCCTGGGGTTTTTTTTTTTTTGCTAAATACATAAAAAAAAGACTGAAATGTAAAAAAATAAAAATGTTTTTCTTTGTGTTAAATTGTTTTGCAAATAAAGAATTGTTCTTCATAAATTTAGCCTAAAATGTTTTCTGCTACATTTCTTTGGTGAAAATAACCCAAATCAGTGTATATTATTTAGTCCACCAACTATGGTATATCTGAAAATTGATCAATCCTAAAGTACTAATTTCTTGAGGCCCTACAATGCCAGGACAGTACAAATACCAACTCCCCCCCCCCCCCCCAAATGACCCCTTTTTGAAAAGTACACAATCCAAGGTATTTAATAAGAAGCATGCCTGTTTTTTTCAAAGTGTAATCTTTTTGTCATAATTTTTAGGAAATTAAGAAATTATATATAGAACTGCTGTGGTGGAGATCAGGGACACTGATTGGCGACAGTACAAAAAAAAGGTTATAGGTTTTTACAATCATTTTTTTTACAATTTTTTTTAACACACCAGACCAGAGCAATATAATATTACCATAGTAACATTGTACTACTCTGGTTAAGTGATCAGGTTTTTTAACCACTTTCATACCAGGCACTTATGCACCTTCCTGCCCAAGCCAATTTTCAGCTTTCAGCACTGTCATGCTACACTTGTTCCCACAAATAGAGCTTTCTTTTGGTGGTATTTGATCATCTCTGCGATTTTTATTTTTTGCACAACAACTAAAAAAAGGCAGACATTTTTGAAAAAAAATAGGTTTATTTTTTTCTGTTATTTTTTTTTGGTAAAAAAGTAAGTTTTCTTCTTGAATTATGGGCACTGATATGGCAGCACTGATGGGCGCCGATGAGGTGGCACTGATGGGCACCGATGAGGAGGCACTGATGAGGCTGCTCTCATGGGCACCGATGAGGCGGCACTGATAGGCGGCGCTGGTATGCTGCACAGATGGGCACTCATAGGCGGCACTGATGGGCACTCATAGGCGGCACTGGGCACTCATGGGTGGCACTTATGGGTGGCACTGATGGGTACTTATGGGTGGCACAGATGGGCACTGATAGGTGGGAACTGGGCATAGATGGGCACTAAGAGGTGGCACTGATGGACAATGGGTGGCACTGATGGACACTGAGGGGTGGGCACTGATTGGCATCGATTGTGCACTGGGGTGCACTTCCTGGTGGTCCAGTGTTGTCACCTGAGGGGGGGCTGCGCTGATAAAAAATCAGCGCGAACCCCCCCTGTCAGGAGAGCCGCCTTTCGGCTCTCCTCTACTCGTGTCTGTCAGACGCGAGTGAGGAAGAGCCGATCAACGGCTCTTCCTGTTTACATCGTGATCAGCCGTGATTGGACACAGCTGATCATGTGGTAAAGAGCCTCTGCCGGAGGCTCTTTACCGAGATCGGAGATGCAGGGTGTCAGATTCACCTCCTGTCAGAGGTGAGGAGACCGATGCAGTGTTCCCAGTAGAGAGGAACACACATCGGTCTCCTCCCCTTGTGCGTCCCCTCCCCCCTACAGTTAGAACACACTTTAGGGAACATATTAGCCCCTTCAGCGTCCCCTAGTGTTAACCCCTTCCTTGCCAGTCACATTTACACAGTTATCAGTGCAGTTTTATAGCACTAATCGCTGTATAAATGTGAATGGTCCCAAAAACGTGTCAAAAGTGCCGATGTGTCCGCCACAATGTCACGGTCACAATAAAAATCTCAGATCGTCACCATTACTAGTAAAAAATAAATAAATAAAAATGCCAGAAATCTATCCCCTATTTTGTAGACGTTATAATTTTTGGGCAAACCAATCAATATACGCTGATTGCAATTTTTATTACCAAAAATATGTAGAAGAATACATATCAGTCTAAACTGAGGAAATGTTTTTATATTTATTTTTTTAATTGGTATTTATTAAATCAAAAATTAAAAAATATTGTGTTTTTTTTTTTAAATTGTCGCTCTTCTTTTGTTTATAGCACAAAAAATAAAAACCGCAGAGATGATCAAATACCACCAAACTAAAGCTCTATTTGTGGGGGGAATAAAGATTTAATTTGAGTACAGTGTTGCAATTGTCATTCAAAGTGCAACAGTGCTAAAAACTAAAAATTGGTCTGGGCAGGAAGGGGGTGAAAATGCCCTGTATGGAAGGGGTTAATGATAAACTTTTTTTATATTGTACATTGAGCTGTCAGGGATCTATTACGCAGACTTGTAAAGTTACTGAATGGTTAACTTTAGCAGGTGATATATAACAATTGGGAGATGCATCGCTTCCGTTAAACAGGGTTTATTTTTACATTTCAAACTAAATTATTCTCATCACTTGCACACTATGGACCTTGAAAACTATAGAAAACAAATTGTGAAGCCCTTGAAATCTACAAATACTAGTCAAAGGATTTTTTTTTATTGATTTGAAGTTTGAGAATTTTTCCTGGATTTTGTAATTAAAATTCGAAAAGGTCTGCAATCAGGTCCGCAATTAAGATTTCTTTTATTATCTTTAATTTAGTCTGACAAGTGATTAAAAGTCGTAGATAAAATGAAGGTAGATATATAAAACGTCAAGAGAAAATAATTGGATAATATTAGGTTTCTTTACATGTCACAGTGCTTGCAGAATGAGATATATTACAACATGTGAAAACAAAGCAATTTCTATTTATTGCTTCATTTTGGCAAATTTACATTTTCCCACAGAACTTTATGAACCATTTGCACTGGTCTCTGTCCACAAAGAACACACAGCAATCTGTATGAAAGCCAATGGACTTACTGTTGAGTGCTCCAACATAAAACTCATACCTTGATAGGCAGCACTACAAGCCAAGAGTGATATTTATTTATTCAAATTAGTGCAATGTAATACAATACAGAAAGAACATATGCTATACAGCTCTGCAAAATATGCATCCTTCCCCACATTTTGTCTCCTTCAAAAAAGGCATTCCTCCCACTGACTTCTGACACTGGTTCCTCGCTATGACTGCTAGGACATTCTTTCTTCCACTGACTGTTGACACTGGGGCAAGCTACCTTCCACTGACTGCTGAAACTGGGACGTTCTTTCTCCTGCTGACTGTTGGCACTTGGGCATTCTTCCTCCTGCTGATTGTGGGCACTGGGGCATTCTTCTTCCCGCTGACTGCTGGTTCGCATTCTTTCTCCCACTGACTGCCAGCCATTTTTCCTTCTGCTGACTGCGAAGGTATACTTTCTTCAGCTTCTTCTGGGACATTGTTCGTCCCTTTGACTGCTGGAGCATTCTTCTTCACTTTTACCACCAGGGATTTCTTCGTCCCACTGACCACCAGGGCATTTTTCCTCTGTGACCAACAAGCCATTTTTCTGACTAATGTTACTGGGGCATTTTTCCTCCCACTGCCTGTTTATACTGGGGCATTTTCCTTCCTACTGCCAACACTGGGGCAGTTGTTTCCTTAATTCCTTTTTGTAGCCTCTGTATGAACTCCCTGTGCACATATGCATGCTCCTGAGACTTTCACTGATTTAGTGCTGCGAGTATAATGGGACATGCTGTCACATTGTATGGGCACAGCTGTTTCTAATCTAACTTGAGAACATGTATGAATAAGTAAAAACTCTGCAGCTAAACTAGGTTAACATTAACACCATAGAAAAGGAAACACTTGTGGGTACACCTTGCTGGTAGGATCCCAAAGTGTGATTTGATTGAAAGCAAGATACGGTAAATAAAAAAGGGTTAAACTTTTCCAAACTACAGCAAAAAATGTGACAATGTAGTTTTTAATGCTGAAAAAAAAGTACATTGGAGCTCACTCCATATAGCATGTATTATTGTGGTACCAAAGCCTCTTTTTTTCTTATCAAATAATTCAGTATTGACAATAAGCAGACATCAAGCAAGAAATTGTGGCAATTTGAAGACAACAAATGAATGCCATCATTGTCCATTGTCAGTGGGAGGAAGAAGTAGTCATCGTTCCTTTAAATTTTTTCTACAGTAGTTGTGGGGACAACTAATAATAAAAATGACCTGTTCACAGCAATATCGAGGAGCACGCTTCTTCAGACTACACCACTCTTCCAGCAGGAGGACAACAGATACCCGTGCTCTGCTATTTGGTACAGCTGCATTTGAGGTGTGGAGGCTGGGCAATTACACTGATTCTACTGCCAGGTTACGGAACACTTGTATTCCAGCGCCCACTGCTGCTTTGCAAATAGCGGCTATGGGCAGTTACTCGGTATGCCCATGTCCTTAACGCTGGCCCTGGATGAAATGGTGAGGGTGCTACAGGGATGCTTAAGGAAATGTTGGCCTTGCTAATAATCAAATGGCCAATGTTTTTGACAGGTTTTAATTGAAATAACCCTGGAAACCTTTAAGTGTAAAAGTGAAAGCAAAGTCAAAGGATAAAAAAATTGTTAGCAAACTAATGTCAAAGCAGAATTTTTTTTTGATCTGTTGTACACTGACTACACATGCAGAAAGGTAAAGGGTAAGTGTGGGATTTAGGTAATCCATGACTGACTATTGGCTATAAGACAGAAGATTCTAGACCCAGAAGATGACCAGAAGAAGTTGGCACTGTTGAAGCAACGAGGGGGAATGCAGACTTTGCATCACGTGAGAAAGGAGCAGTAGGAGGTAAGTGTGCCATAATGTGCAGGTATGTACAGCATACTCTGGGGCCCCACAGTGGCACAGTTCCATTTTAAAGACTTGTGCATTCCATTCTATATAATTTGGCTGTAAACTTCAATGGAACATACAATTTTCTGTAGACCAGCTACAATATCCATGGCTTGTTAAAGCTGAAAGAGCCTATTTTTCTGTGTTGGGTCTACATATTGTTAAGTTCTCGGTTTGATTGATGATGCTTTGTGTATTTTTTCTTTTTTAGGGAGGATGTATGGAGAGTATGCCACCCAAAATCCAGGATAAAAAGTGTGACACTGACCCCTCTTGTCTAAGAAGCTTGCCATCATTAATCATCCCAAAGCTCATGAGATTAATTCAATTATAGGAAATGGTTGCCAGCTATCTAGGGCCATATAAGGTGACTTGACACTTTGTCTTATCCCTGAGCCTAGTTAGATAATGAGAAGAGTTTTACTTCTTATGTCATCTGCCCAAAAAAATATAAAAATAAAAAAAAAACTCTTTAAATGATCTGCAAACACATTTTACAAAATTAATATAAGAGATTTATTGGAGAACTTTTATGGAAACACTTGATGAAAGAAAAACTTCAGTCTAACTGAAATGCCAAACTTAGATTTTTATAAATCACTTAATATAACCAAATCAAAAAACGTACAATACTTTATTTGTCATGACACAGCAGCTAATATGCTTGTCAGAAAATATCACCCCAAAAAATGTGTCTGTGCCAAACCCCTGCACTAAATCTTACATTTGTTCCCAATTCGGGACTTTTTTTTTTAACTGGAAGGATTTTTGCTTTCCTTAAATGAGACCTGTCTCAAAAATAAAACCCAAAGTTATCCCCCCTATGCATGTATAAAGCACCCTCCCAGCAACCCTGGTGAAACTTCTGTTGTTTCATGGGTCGAGCAAACCTACATTTTTATGATTGTGTCTAAATTGCCAATTACCTGATCCAAGTGCTGTCATGGGAAGGGGGTGTCAGATGCCGTGTACACACGACCGTTATTCACGTCGTAGAAAAAAATTATTCTTGACGTGATTCCTCTCAAGCCTGCCTTGCATACACACGATCATGAAAAAAATGCTCAAGCAAAGCGCGGTGACATACAGCACATACAACGGCACTTTGAAGGGGAAGTTCGAATTCGAATGGCGCCACCCTTTGGGCTGCTTTTGCTGATTTCGTGCTACCATGTGTTAGTAAAAGTTTGGGAAGAGACGATTTGCGCTTTTCAGTCTTCGTGTTTTTCAGTCTGTTACAGCGTGACAAATGTGCTATCTCCATTACGAACCCTAGTTTTACCAGAACAAGCGATTCCGTCTCACAACTTGCTTCTGAGCATGCACGTTTTTTTCCCCCTCGTTAAAGCGTACACGCGATCGTTTTTCACATTGTGAAATAGAACGACGTGAAAAACTACGATAAAAAATAGAGCAGGTTCTAAATCTTTAATGCCCATTGTTCTCATCGAGAAAAATGCTCTGGAGCCTACACACGACCGTTTTTCATGACCAATTTTAAAAATTGCATTTTTCTCGTCATGTACGCGTGTACGCAGCATAACAGTGTGCAAGTACTAACCAAAGGATATGGTCAGTAGTCAGGGGCCATAGCAATTTCTTTTAAAACAATATGAGTGTGGGGGGTCCAAAACTTTCATTAAAAACACATCACGTTTCATATAAATAATACAAAATTACAACCAATAAATAATACAAATGTGGTGGCTGTTTTGACTACTTTGATTACAGCTCCAACTGCTGCCTGCATGTAGTAAATAAGAACTGTTCACATTGATAGCATTCAAAATGATTTAAAGCCCATCTCCAGGCAAAATTTTCTGTCTTGCAGACCCCAGACATCAATATTATGATCCACTGAGACAGAACGATGCAGGATTAGAAAGTCTGATTTTTCTCTGATTGTTGTAAGCTTCATGCCGCGTACACACAGTCGTTTTTTGCGATGAAAAAAAACGACGTTCTCAATCATGAAAAAAACCGACGTTTTTCAAACTTAATTTTCCAAAACGACGTTGCGTACACACCATCGTTTTTCTACAAAGCTCTAGCAAAGCGTGGTGACGTACACCACGTTCGACAGCACTCTTTTCCATTGAAGCTCCGTCTCATAACTTGCTTCTGAGCATGCGCGGGTTTAAAAACGTCGTTTTCAACATCGTTTTGCCCACACACCATTACTTTTTATGACACAAAAAACAACGTTTTGAAAAACGACACAAAAAATTCAAGCATGTTGGAATTTTTTTTGGGTCGTTTTTTTGAAGACAAAAAACAACGTTTTGCCCACACACGATCAATTTAAATGACGTTTTAAAAAACGTCGTTTTTTTTTCATCGCAAAAAACGACCGTGTGTACGCGGCATCATACTTGTTCCAGCAAAATGACTGCACCCCTATAATTTTTCATGTGTTAAACTACAAGAAGAAATCCAGGTATTGCATTTTAAACATTATTACGTTGGCCCAGCTTGGACCAATGTACAGTAACTATGCATAAACCATAGCTGTCAATCCCTCCAGAATCTCGAAATCACTGTAGTAGAAATCACTACTCCCGTGATCTCTGTGCTATTGTCTGGGTTCCATGCCAAGTGGCAACCCTGCTGCAATGTGAAGGTAGGAGGTTGGCCACTTGGCATGAATGCCATTCAGAGACTGCTCTGCATTTTCTCAATAAATGCAAAGCATTCTAATGACATAACATTTTCGCCACATGTAACAACCCATAAATACAAAAAAAAAAACAAAGAAGTTCAGAATCTAAGTTATGTGTTATAAGATGGAATGGCACGGGGAAAAAGTATTGAACAAGCTAACTGCAATTTATTATATATAATATTTGTACAAAATCCTTTGTTGGTAATGCCAGCTTCAAGACGTCTCCCAGCCCATTCTTCCACACAGTCTTCAAATCTTGAAGGTTCCGTGAACCATAGATTTGCTATTGGATTCAGGTCAAGTGATTGGCTGGGCCATTCTAGCAGCTTTATTTTCTTTCTTTGAAACCAATTGAGAGTTTCCTTAACTTTGTGTTTGGGATCATTTGGGCTGATTTACCAAGCCTGTGCGCCAAGACTCATGGTGCACAAGCAGGAGTAAACCTGTTTTTGACATTTACCAAGAAGAAACACGCTGCCAGTTGCAGCGTGTTTCCTCATTTACTAAAGTGCCTAATGCGCCCAGAAGAGGGCGCACCAGCACGCCAGTACAGAGCTGGCGTGCGGCATTTAGTAATGTAAACATCGGGGATTCGGGCGGGAGTTTATGAGGGGAGGGAGGGGGGTGATGCAGGGGAAGTGTAGTGACATGTGTTTAAACTTGTGTGGCGGGCCGATTTGAAAGGGAAAGTGACTTTTGGGACCCGATCCCGTGCCCTTGCAAAGTACGCTAGAACCTCGGAAGGTTCACTTGCATACTGGGGCATGCGCAGAGGGAAAAATCGGAGCTCACCGCGCGCAGCTTCAGTACGCGGGAAATCCCTTGGTAAATACCAGGCGGCGTAGCAGTGTTTGCACTGCCTGGAGCGGCGCACGGCAAGCTCCGAGCTGTTCTCGGGCTGCGCTGACACTGAAGGGGAACTCCGCGCCAAATTTCAAATGTGAAACCGGCGCGGCTTCCCCCCCAGGGGTACAATAGGCTCTTCCGGCTTGGTCCGGAACGTGAGGGGTTAACCCACGCCAAAATCGGCGTGGGGTTCCCCCCCCAGATCCGTACCAAGCCCTCATCCCAGGCATGCAGTCTGGCCGGACAGGAATGGGGGGTGGGGTACGAGCGGAGCGCCCCCCCCCTCCTGAGCCGTACAGACCCACATGCCCTCGACATGGGGGAGTGTGTGCTTTGGGGGAGGGGGCGCTGCCCCCCCACCCCAAAGCGCACTCTTGTCCATGTCGATCGGGACAAGAGCCTCTTCCCGACAACCCTAGCCATTGGTTGTCGGGGGTATGCGGGCGGGAGCCAATCAGAATCTGGGAGCCCCGTTTAATTAGGTGGCCCCCAGATTTCGGGCCCCCACCCTATGTGAGAATGAGTATGGGGTACATCGTACCCCTACCCATTCACACCTGGTGAACGTTTTCACTTTTGAGGGTCTTCCGCCGCCGCCCCTTCAAATTCTTCTGCCTGGACGGGGGTCGTACATCCCATCCAGAGACTTGGACGTGGCGGGCTTCTCGTCGCTGTCTTCTGCCGCTGCCCCCTTCACCACGAAGCTCCGTGCTTGTTTGATGAGGGCAGCGGGCTTCCGTCGTTTCTCGGGGCGAGGGTCGTACATCCCACCCCGGATTTCGTCGCCGGGTTCTGCCTGGCTCCTACTAGGGGCCAGGGCTTCCTTTGCCGTCTTCTCGCCGGAGGGCGCCACTCTCCGGCTTCTCGACGTTGTCTTCCGCCGCGGGGGCCAGGCCTTCTTCTTTGCCGCCCCCTCGATTTTTTCGGCCTGGACGGGGGTCGTACATCCATCCAGGACTTGGACGTGGCGGGCTTCTCGTCGCGCCGTCTTCTGCCGCTGCCCCTTCACCACGAAGCTCCGTGCTTGTTTGATGAGGGCAGCGGGCTTCCGTCGTCTTCTCCGGGGCGAGGGTCGTACATCCCACCCCGGATTTCGTCGCCGTCTTCTGCCGCTGCCCCCTTCACCACGAAGCTCCGTGCTTGTTTGATGAGGGCAGCGGGCTTCCGTCGCAGTCTTCCGCCGCGGGGTGACACTCGCGGGCTTCTTCTTCCATTCGATGTTGACACGGCGAGGTCCGGCGCTGAAATGCCTTCTGAGCGGCGGGCAAGGACTTATATTGGCATTGGGCGTGGGCGTGGTTATGCCAACATGTGACCTTAACCCATGTGACAGTGATGTCACGTCACATCACTGTCACATGGGTTAAGGTCACATGTTGGCATAACCACGCCCACGCCCAATGCCAATATAAGTCCTTGCCCGCCGCTCAGAAGGCATTTCAGCGCCGGACCTCGCCGTGTCAACATCGAATGGAAGAAGAAGCCCGCGAGTGTCACCCGCGCGGGAAGACTGCGACGGAAGCCGCTGCCCTCATCAAACAAGCACGGAGCTTCGTGGTGAATGGGGCAGCGGCAGAAGACGGCGACGAAATCCGGGGGTGGGATGTACGACCCTCGCCCCGGAGAAGACGACGGAAGCCCGCTGCCCTCATCAAACAAGCACGGAGCTTCGTGGTGATGGGGGCAGCGGCACAGAAGACGGCGACGAGAAGCCCGCCACGTCCAAGTCCTGGATGGGATGTACGACCCGTCCAGGCCGAAAAAATCGAGGGGGCGGCAAGAAGAAGGCCTGGCTGCCCCCGCGGCGGGAAAGACAACGTCGAGAAGCCCGAGAGTGGCGCCCTCCGGCGGAAGACGGCGAAAGAAAGCCCTGGGAGGAGCAGGCAGAAGCGGAGGAGGCCCGAGGTGGGGCGACACCCCGTTGTTCTCCGCTGTTTTCGGCCGGCCCCCACCCCGGATGTAAAAGAGCTTCATTTTGGGGTGGGGGCACAGTGAGAGCATGGCGGAGAGCATGGGTGGGTGTTTCCCCCCCCCCGGCAGAAGACGGCTAGAATAGACCGAGGAGTGGCGACGCCCCCGTTGTTCTCCGCCATTTCCCGCCGGCCCCCCGGATGTAAAAGAGCTTGTTGGGGGTAGGGGGCCCTGGCCGAACATGGCGGAGAGCATCGGTGGGTGTCTCTCTCCCGGCGGAAGGCGGCGGCGAAGACCGGGGGGGGGTAGGTGTACCCCCCCGGCGGAAGGCGAAGACCGAGGAGGGGTTTCGCCCCCGTTGTTCTCTCCG